>CAUYOR010003716.1:0-20312 GCA_963573925.1 Callimico goeldii
TCCCAGCTACTCAGGAGGCTGAGGCAGGAGAATTGCCTGAACCCAGGAGGCGGAGGTTGCGGTGAGCCAAGATCGCGCCATTGCACTCCAGCCTGGGTAACAAGAGCGAAACTCCGTCTCAAAAAAAAAAAAAAAAAAGAACTGTGTATGATTTCAATTCTTTAAAATTGTTGTTCATTTCATGGCCTGGGATGTGGTTGATGTTGGCGTGTATTCTAAGGACACTTAAAGAATGTATTCTATTATTGTCCTATAAATACGAATTTGATTTTATGGTTTGATGATTTTATGATTTTATGGTTGGATTCTTCTATATCCTTGCTGATTTTCTGCCTAATTGTTCTATCAATTGTTGAGAAAGGAGTTTAAAGTCACTAAATATAATCACCTATATGTCTATTTATCCTTTCATTTCTTCTTATTATTATTTTTTTGAGACAGAGTCTTGCCCTGTCACCCAGGCTGCCTTGCAGTGGTGGGATCTCTGCTCACTGCAACCTCTGCCTCCCAGGTTTAAGCCATTCCCCTGCCTCAGCCTTCCAAGTAGCCAGGATTACAGGCATGCACCACCATGCCTGACTAATTTTTGTATTTTTGGTAGAGATGGAGTTTCACCATGTTGGCCAGGCTGGTCTCAAACTCCTGACCTCCAGTGACCCACTTGCCTCAGCCTCCCAAAGTGCACAGCATATCGTTAGATCGTGTTTTTTAATCCAGCCTGTCAATGTCTATTTTGACCATTTACATTTAATGTATTATTGATATTTTAGGGCTTAGGTTTTTTTTTTCCTATGTGTTCTCTCTGCTTTATTTCCTGTTTTCTTTTTTATACCTTCCTGTTGGTTGCTTAACATTGTTATAGAATTCTGTTTTTATTTAGTCACAGTGTTTTTGAGACTCTCTTTGTACAGCCTTTTTAGTGGTTGCTCTAAGTATTACATTAAATTTACATAACTTATCGCAGTCTACTGATGCACTTGTTTTACCATTTAAGTGAACTGTAAGTCTCCCTTTATGTCTCTTTACCCACCTCTTAAAAAATCATCTTTAGTTATTTCCTGTACATATATTTAGAACCATAGCAGACAATGTTATATTTTTACCTCTTTGGTTAAATATAATTTAGAAAACTCAAGAGGAGAAAGAAAGTCTATTACATTTACCCATACTTTTGCTTACCAGGCTCTTTCTTCCTTCTGATGTTTAAAAGGCTTCCTTCAGCCTTCTTTTTGGTGAGTCTGCAGGTAACAAATTCCCTTAGTTTTCTTTTATCTGAGAATGTCTTGATTTTGCTTTCATGACTGAAGGTTATTTCCCCTGGTTACAGAATTCTAAGTTGATAATTTTTTTTCTTTCGGCACTTAAAAGATGTTGTGCTACATAGTTTCTGAGGAGAAATTCCCTGTAATTCAAATTATTTTTTACCATAAGATGTCATTTCTCTTTGCTGCTTTCAAGACTTTTTTCTTTGTCTTTAGTTTTCAGAAACTTGCCTGTCATGTGCTTTGCAGTGGGTATTTTTGGGGAGTTTATTATGCTTGGGATTTTCTCACCTTTCTGAATCTATAGGTTTGTGTCTTTTTCCAAATTTGGGAACTTTTTAGCCATTATTTCTGAGTACTTTTTTTCAATCCTGTCCCCTTTCTCCTCTCCTCTCCCTACCAAAACATTCTGATGATATGAATGTTAGACCTTTTGTTATAGTCCTACAGGTGCCTGAGGCTCTGTTCATTATTTTCAGTGTATTTTCTTTCTGTTGTTTAGATTGATAATTTCTATTCTATCTTCTGTTTACTGATTCTTTCCTCCTGTACTGTCTACTTTCCTATTCAGCTTATCCACTGAGCTTTTTATTTCGATTATTTTATCTTTCTGTTCTGGAAATTTTATTTGATTCTTTTTATATATTCTTATTCTTTGCTGAGATTTTTTTTTTTTTTTTTTTTTTTTTTAGACAGAGTCTTCCTCTGTCACCCCGGCTGGAGTGCAGTGACAGGGTCTCGGCTCACTGCAACCTCTGCCTCCTGGGTTCAACTGCCTCCTGCCTCAGCCTCCTGAGTAGCTGTGACTACAGGTGTGCGCCACCACACCCAGCTGATTTTTGTATTTTTAGTAGAGACAGGGTTTCACCATGTTGGCCAGGATGGTCTCAATCTCCTGACCTCATGATCCACCAGCCTTGGCCTCCCAAAGTGCTGGGATTACAGGCGTGAGCCACTGCACCTAGCCCATTTTTTTCATTTTTAAGTGTTTTTATAATTTCCTCATTGAAGCATTTTTACAATGCTTTAAAATCTTTGTCAAATAATTCTAACATATCTGTCATATACCTGTTGCCATCTCTTGATTGTCTTATATTATTAAGTTTGAGGTTTATGTTCACCTGGAACCTTAAAATGTGACCTTATTTGGAAATAGGGTCTTTGCAGGTATAACTTATTACATTTATATTAGCATCTCTCTAAATCTCATGACTAATGCCCTTATAAGAAGAGGACACACAGATACACATATGGGAAGAGAGGCACGTCATGATAGAAGTAGAGATTGGAATGATAAGGATAAGAAAGCCACCAGAGAGTGTAAATTAGTTCAACCATTGTGGAAGACAGTGTGGCGATTCCTCAAGGATCTAGAATAGAAATACCATTTGACCCAGCAATCCCATTACTGGGTATATATCCAAAGGATTATAAATCATTCTGTTAATAAAGACACATGCACATGTATGTTCATTGAGGCACTGTTTACAATAGCAAAGACCTGGAACCAACCCAAATGCCCATCGATGATAGACTGGACAAAGAAAATGTGGCACATATACACCATGGAATACTACGCAGGCATAAAACCAATGAGTTTGCATCCTTTGTAGGGACATGGATGAATCTGCAAACCACAATTCTCAGCAAGCTGATACAAGAACAGAAAATGAAACACCACGTTTTCACTCATAGGTGGGTGTTGAACAATGAGAACATATGGACACAGGGAGGGGAGCATCACACACACTGGGGTCTGTTGGGGGGTGGCTAGAGGAGGGACAACAGTGCGTGGGGAGGCTGGGGAGGGATAACATGGGGAGAAATGCCAGATATAGGTGATGAGGGGATGGAGGCAGCAAACCACCTTGCCATGTTTGTACCTAGGCAACACTCCTGCATGATCTGCACATGTACGCTAGAACCTAAAGTACAATTTTTAAAAAGCCACCAAAAACTAGGACGTCACATGGAAGGATTCTTCCCTAGAGACTTCACAGGGAGCATGGCTCTACTGATACCTTTATTTTTGAGTTTTTATTTATTACTATTTATTACTTAAACTTTGTTTTTTACATTTATTTTAAAGTTTTCCCAGCTTTATTGAGATATAATTGATAAATGAACAATGTATATATAACCATGTGCTGTATATACAATGTTACTGGTTTATGTATTTATTAGCACTATACTATTAATTGTATATACAGCCATGTACTGTATATGCAATGTTTTCATCAATGATGGACTGTATATGCAATGGTGGTCCCATATGATTATAATGGAGCTGAAAAATTTCTGTCACCTAGTGATGTTGTAGCTGTCATAACATTGTAGCACAAAGCATTACTCACGTGTTTGCAGCAATGCAGGTGCACACAAACCTATTGTGATACCAGTTGTATAAAAGTATATCACATATAGTTATGTACAGTACATAATACTTGGTAGTAACAATAAATGACTTTGTCACTGGTTTATGTATTTATTAATACTATACTATTTAACATTATTTAAAAGTGTTCTCCATATTATATATATGTGTGCATATATATATATATATATGTTTTTAAATGTCAACTGGGCCAGGCATGGTGGCTTATGACTATGAACCCAGCATTTTGGGATACCAAGGCAGGAGGGTCACTTAAGTCCAGGAGTTTGAGACCAACCTGGTCAACATAGTGAAACCCCATCTCTACAAAACTTTTTTTAATTAGACCAATATGGTGGTACATGCCTGTAGTCCTAGCTATTCAGGAGGCTGGGGTATCTGTAAAACAGCCTCAGGCAGGTCCTTCAGGGGATATTCCAGAAGGAGGCATTGTTATCACAGGAGGTGACAGTTCCATACATGTTATTGGCTCTGAAGATCTTCCAGTGGAGCAGGATGTGGAGATGAAAGACAATGATACTGATGATCCCACCCCATGCAGGCTTAGGCTAATGTGTGCATTTGTGTCTTAGGTTTTTTTTGTTTATGTTTGTTTGAGGTTTTTTTTTTTTTTTTTTTATATGGAGTGTTGCTATGTTGCCCAGCTGGAATGCAATGGCAGATCTCAGCTCATTGCAACCTCTGCCTCCCAGGTTGAAGTGATTCTCCTGCCTCAGCCTCCCAAGTAGCTGGCATTACAGGCGCCCACCACCACGCTTGGCTAATTTTTGTATTTGTATTGGAGATGGGGTTTCACCGTGTTGGCCAGGCTGGTCTTGAACTGCTGACCTCAGGTGATCCACCTGCCTCAGCCTCCCAAAGTGCTAGGATTACAGGTGTGAATCACCGCACCTGGCCTGTGTTTAGTTTTTAACACAAAGTTTAAAAACTAAAAAATAAATGAGAAAGTGTTTAAATAGAAAAATTATAAAATAAAGATATAAAGAACATATTTTTGTATAGCTTTATAATGTATCAGTGTTTTAAGCTAAGTATTACTAAAAAAAACAAAAAGCTAAAAAAATCTTTAAAAAGTTTATAAAGTAAACATATTACATAATCTAAGGTTAATTCATCATCAAAGAAAGAATTTTTGTCTAAATTTATTGTAGCTAGGTGTACAGTGCTCATGAAGCCTACAGTAGTGTACAATAATGTTCTAGGCCTTCCCATTCAATCACCACTGACTGACTCACCCAGAGCAACTTCCAGTCACATAAGCTCCATTCGTGCCCTATACAGGTGTATCATTTTCTAATCTTTTGTATCATATTTTTCCTGTGCCTTTTCAATGTTTAGGTATATTTAGATATACAAATATTTACCATTGTGTTACAATTGCCTACAGTATTCAGTACAGTCACATGCTGTACAGGTTCGTAACCTAGGAACCACAGTCTATACCATCCATCACAACCTATCACTATCATGACTGTATAAAACATATAACTTGATATTTCACTATAAATACTTAAATTGAAGGTTGACTCTAGTTAATAATAAGTGTGTTATATAGTCAGCCTTCTATTTTAGCTGACTTCCTATGACACTGCTTCTATAGAACATGGATTGCTGCCTCATGACTGCCAGGGGAGGGTTGAAGTTCAAGTTCTCCACTTGGCCTCCCTTGACCATCTGGTGGGGATACCCTCCAGTACTCCTAGACCTCCTCTCACACCATCCTGATGGAGAGGGAGGGATTCCTTGCCACTGCAGCCACAAAGTCTCAGTCCATACTCCCAATTAGTTTCAACCCATGTGGGGGATGAGGAGCACAGGAGGACTAGTTACCACCCAACAAGGGTGAAGGTCCTAGGACTCAACTGTCTTCTCTGACACCACCTGAGCAAAACAATGGAATGCTTCATTATAGCCTGGTGAGTGTGGAAGTACAGGCTCTCCTCATGGTCTTGGCTGGCCATGGTGGGCCACAGTTATTTTGTGGTGTTTGGCTATAGTCAACTGGTTATGGTTTAAAAGTTTTCTGTCTTTCCAAACTGCCTCTTTCCTCGTCCTTTGGCTAAAGAAAGCAGACTTTATTGGTGCTTTTTATTTTTGTCCATTCCCATTACTGTTTTGACTGGCTTCTTCCACTCCAAGTCTGCAATATGTGAGACAAGAAGAAAATCCAGGGAATTCACTACCATTTCATTTCTCCAGTCTCAGGATCCCTGTCTGGTCAGCTTTCCTTTTTCCCCTTTTGGTCTTCTTACATTTTATATATGCATATATATATATATATGGCTTTTTAGTTGAAACTTGGAGGAGGACTAGGGAAAAGTATGTCTACTGCATCTTACTGGAAGTAGAAATACTCCAAGCACCTAACTTAAATTCTTTGACCTCCTCGACTATACTTTCAGCTTAACTTTCACTCCATTTCAGCCACCTGGGACCAAAGCCCACCCAGAACTATAGTATCCTAAAATCTTAAATTCAAACATCACTCAATTATTATTTTCGCTTCTAGCTCTGTGACTGTTTTATACTCAATATACCTGTTTTTCTGCCTATGACAATGTCCAGTGTCTTGTCTTTACTGCTTTTTTATCTGTGAGCCTTTGCCCATATTCACTTCCATCCCTATTTAAGTAGACCCCAGGGTCTTTCATTTGGACCACTTTCTTTGCCACAATCTTCAACTTTTTTCACATTGTCCTTCTTTCTCATTCATAGCAAAATCCAAACTTTGTAACAATCTAATTATCTGCCTTCTTTTCATATTTACCTGAGTAGGAAAGATAAAATTGCATAGATGAGGGAATTGGAGCATCAAAATTCCTTGGAGTACAAATTCAACTTGCTTCCACATTGATGGACATTCCTATTGTGTTTATGGTCAGCACTCTGTCTCTCTCCCACACCTCATGGCAGTTACTCAAGCCACCTCCTTCAATCCCCTATTCTATCATCTCCCTACCTGTCTCACTCTCACCTGCTACCTCGTGAAGAAAATGGATTCCATTGGGTAGGATTATCTCCACATCTACATACAAAGAACCAATCTGATATGCTTTAAATATGTGTCCCCCCGCAAATGTCATGTTCAGTTGTAATCCCAATGTTGGAAGTGGGGCCTGGTGGGAGGTGAATGGATCACAGGTGTAGTTTCTCATGAATGGTTTAGCACCACCCTCTTGGTGCTATATTGATGATGGTGAGTTCTCGTGAGATCTGGTTGTTTAAAGTGGGTGTTGTGTCTCCCTCCCTGCCTTGCTTCTTCTCTGCATGTGAAGAAGTGCTACTCACTCTTTGTCTTCTGCCATGATTGTAAGTTTCCTGAGGGCTTCCCAGAAGCCAAGAAGATGCCAGCATCATGCTTTCTGTATATCCTGTGGATCCATGAGCCAATTAAACCTCTTTTCTTTATAAATTACCCAGTCTTGACTATTTCTTTCTTTTCTTTATAAATTACCCAGTCTTGAGAATTTCTTTGTAGCAATGCAAGAGTGGACTCATATAGAAAATTATATAATACTGAGGAGTGGGGCATTGCTATAAAGATACCTGAGAATGTGGAAGCAGCTTTGGAATTGGGTAACAGGCAGAGGTTGGAAGAGTGTGGAGGGCTCAGAAGAAGATAGGAAGATTAGGGAAACTTTGGAGCTTCCTAGAGACTGGTTGAATGGTTGTAACCAAAATGCTGATAGTGATATGGACAGTGAAGGCCAGGCTGATGATGTCTCAAGTGGAAATGAGGAATTTATTGACAACTGGAGTAAGGTCACTTTTGTTATGACTTAGCAAAGAAGTTGGCTGCATTGTGTCCTGCTCTAAGGATCTGTGGATCTTGAACTTGAGAGTGATGAGTTAGAGTACCTGGCAGAAAAAAAATTTCTAGGCAGCAAAGCATTCAATATGTGACCTGGTTGCTTCTAACAACCTATGCTTAACAAGCAAAGAAATGATAGTTGGAAATGTAAGTTGGAACTTCCATTTAAAAGGAAAGCAAAAAGTAAAAGTTTGGAAAATTTGCAATTTCCATGTGGTAGAAAAGAAAAAAATCCATTTTCAGGGGAGGAATTCAAGCAGGCTACAAAAATTTGTCTAAGTAGAAATGAGCCATATGCTAATAACCAAAACAATGGGGAAAAGGCCTTGAAGGCATTTCAGAGACCTTTGTGGCAGCTCCTCCCATCACAGGCCCTGAGACCTAGGAGAGAATAATGGTTTCGTGGGCCAAACCCAAGGCCCTGCTTCCTGGCACAGCCTCAGAGCATTGGTCCCTGCATCCCAGCCACTACAGCTTCAGCCATGGCTCAAAGGCGCTCAGGTACAGTTTAGATTGCTGCTTCAGAGAGTGCAAGTTGTAAGCCTTGGTAGCTTCCACATTATGTTAAGCCTTCCACTACACGGAGTGCAAGAATTGAGGCTTGGGAGCTTCCACTTAGATTTCAGAGGATGTATGGAAAAGCCTGGATGCCCAGGCAGTAACCTGCTGCGGGAGCAGAGCCCTCGTGGAGAACCTCTACTAGGTTAGCATGGAGGGCAAATGTGGGGTTGGAGCCCCCACACAGAGTTCTTGCTGGGGCACTGCTTAATGGAGCAGTGAGAAGAGGACCACCATCTTACACCCCAGAATGGTAATCTACCATTCACAGCTTGTACTCTGCACCTGGAAAAGTCACAGGCATTTAATGAGAACACGTGAGAGTAGCCCCAGGGCTGAATCCTACATGCCCTGGATGTGAGACATAAACTCAAAGGAGATTATTTTGGAGATTTAAGATTTAATAACTGTCCTTCTGGGTTTTGGACTTGCATGGGGCCTACAGTCATTTTTTTGGATCAATTATCCCCTTTGGAATGGGAATATTTGCAAAATATTTAGCCCCATTGTATCTTGGAAGTAAATAACTTAGTTTTCATTTTATAGGCTCATCTGTGGAAGGAACTTGCCTTGTCTCAGATCAGACTTTCTACATGGACTTTTGAGTTAATACTGGAATTAGTTAACACTTTGGAGGACTAATACAAATCATGATAGTATTTTGCAATGCGAGAAGAACATGAGATTTAGGAGGGGCCAAGCCAAAACGATATGGTTTGGATGTGTCCCTACCCAAATCTCATGTTTAATTTTAATCTCTAATATGAAAGCTGGGGCCTGGTGGGAAGTGATTGGGTCACTGGGGTAGTTTCTCATGAATAGTTTAGCACCATCCCTTCAGTGCTACTCTCTTGATGGTGAGTGAATTCTCACAAGATCTTGTTGTTTAAAAATGTGAGGCACATCCCTACTGTCTCTCTGTTGCTCCTTCTCTGGCCATGCGAAGTGCTGCTCCCCCTTTGCCTTCTACCATGATTGTAAGTTTCCTGAGGCCTCCTCAGAAGCTGAGAAGATGCCAGCAGCATGCTTCCTGTACAGCCTGCAGAATCATGAATGAAGTAAACCTCTCTTCTTCATAAATTACCCAGTCTCAGGTGTTTCTTTACAGCAATGTGAGAACAGACCAATGCAGCATCCTTATGTTCCTCTCATGATGAAGGATGAAGTCCCTCATTCTAAAGCCAGTCTGTGTACCTGAGCTATGTAGCCCTTCACAGCCTGCACATTTAGGAACCTGACTTCTCAATTGTTGCCTCTCTTCTAACTGTTCTTCAGCACCATTCCTCCTAAAGATCTTGTCTCCCATCATAGCTCCCCATAAAAAAAATCCCACTTGCCCCGCTTCTTATCACCTCTCCACCTCTTCCTTACTTTAGAGCCAGAATTCTGAAAAGTGCCTTCATTTACTGTCTCTACTTCATGACATCCCATTCCCTTTTAACAACTGCAGTTTCCTTTCTGCCCTCACAACATGTAAACTATTCCTGCCAGGATCTGCAGAGATATTTATTGCCAAAGCCAGCAGACACCTTTCAACTTGATCTCACTTGACATCTGTATATTCTTTTTGAAAACATTCCCACCCACTAGCCTTTTCTGCTTTCCCTTAACCTCTCTGGCTGCTTTCTTTGGTCTCTATCAGGTCCCCCTTCTTTGCCAGTGTTCCTTGTTTTAGGTCTACTTTTCTTTTTGCACACTAAACCTCAACACTCATCCAACCCTTGACTCCTCACTCATCTATTTCCTATATTGAATAAATTACCATATCTTTCATTCCACTTCCATTGTGTCTCAGTTAGCGTGGGCTGCCACAGCAACATAACACAGACTGGTTGGCTTAAACAACAGACATTTATTTTCTCCTCAATCTGGTGGCTTAGAGTCCAAGAGGAAGGTGCAAGCCAATTTACTTCCTGGTGAGGGCTCTTCTTGGTTTGTAGAGGGCTGCCTTCTTGCTTTGTTCTCACAAGGCTAGAGGGGAAACAGAATGAGAAAGAGAAAGAGAGCACTCTGGTGTCTTCTTAAGAGGACACCAGTTCCAACATAAGTGTCTCATACTCATGACCTCATTGAAATCTAATTATCTCCAAAAGTCTCATTCCAAATACACTGGGGCTTCGGGCTTCAACATAGGAATTTGGTGGGGGAAACAATTCAGTCTATAACACATTGCTGTAAAATTATTCTGCCTTTTCCATCTCTACCTCCACCTTTTCTTACCTGGATTACTTTAATACTTTCCCAGCTGGTCTTCTTGCCTGTATTATACCTCTCAAAGCCGTTTTCCATACTACAACTAGACTGATACACCTGAGATACTAGGCCTTATCATTCTCTTGCAGGAGATACTTCAGTAGTTTCTCATTGACTTTAAGTCAATTGAATAATATATATTCTGATTGAATGAAGTAAGTCTACATGCCTTAATATATTTCGGAAATCCCCGTATGTTTGGGCTCCTGCTTGTCTCTGGCTCAATCTCTCTTCCCTCTCCCTTGCACTCAGTGATGTTTCCATACAACAGTACTTAGGGCTTAGGGTTTGCTGAACACATACTTCCTAAATTTTCCTCACTTTCAGGACTCAACTTGGCTGTGGCCTCCATTAACAAGCCCTCCATGAGCTTTGATATATGGATCAAGTGCCTTTTCTAAGTGTCTCCACAGCTCACAGTGTTTACTATTTTTTTGCGACAGGGTCTTGCTCTGTTGCCCAAGCTGGAGTGCAGTAACAAGATCTTGCCTCGCTGCTACCTCCACTTCCTCGGTTCAAGTGATTCTCCTGCCTCAGCCTCCCAAGTACCTAAGACTAAAGGCAGGCACCACCATGCCCAACTAATTTTTTATTTTTTAGAGACAAGTTCTTGCTCTGTATCCCAGGTGGGTCTTGAACTCCTGGTCTGAAGCTATCTTCCCACCTTGGCCTCCTAAAGTGCTGACATTACAGGTGCAAGCCACCACGCCTGGCCCTCTTCATCTTTCCAAAGGTGAGTCACACTTCTCTAAAGTTGGAGCATCATGAGGAAGATGAGGAAGGGAAGTAAGACAGTTTTTACCTGCCTGGTACTCTTCTAAAGCACCAGAGTTCTCTTACCTTGACAGGTATTCAAATTGTCTGTTTTGTTGGTGTTGTATGAGTTCTTTGGAGACATCTCAGAGTAGGACCTCTTTCAACTGCATTTTTTTTTTCATTAAAATTAGAATTTCAATGTGGAATCACCTGCTTTTTCTGATGGAGGGATGAGTACATATGAATGTGGCTGATCATTTACTCTTTCCTCAGTCTCCAGGAACCTGGCACCACCTCTAACTTCTCTGTTGAGTTCTGTTCACCATATTCAGGTGGCCCACGTCTCATCCAAGGGAACCACTCACCCTCTCTTTACCGCTACTAGACTAAGGAAGGTCTAGTACTACTACACAGGGCACTCTGTCCAGAACAATCCTCTCCTCTTATCTGTAGTTCCCATTTGTTAATGTACTTTTTATTTACAAATAAATCCACCATGTAAATAAAGCCATGTAATCAGTTTCTGACAACTTCCTTTGCAAATTTTACAGTGAGATTCTCATACCTCACTTTAAAATATGATCTCCGTGTCTTTGTGCTTTCGCTGAAACTTCCATTCTTTTATAGTTTTGCCTGCCTTGTGATGCTAGAATGACCAACGTCTTTTTTTTTTTTAATGGGCCAAGTACTGTTTTATTTTTTAATTTTTTTAACTTTTACTTTAAATTTGGAGGTACATGTGAAGGTTTGTTACATAGGTAAACACGTGCCTTGGGGTCTTGCTGTAGAGATTATTTTATCCCCCAGGTATTAAGCCCAGTGCTCAATAGTTATCCTTTCTGCTCCTCTCCCTCCTCCCACCCTCAAGTAGATCCCAGAGTCTGTTGTTTCCTTTTTTGTGTTCACTAGTTTTAATAATTTAGCCCCCACTTATAAGTGAGAATATGCTATATTTGGTTTTCTGTTCCTGCTTAGTTTGTTAAGGATAATAGCCTCCAGCTCCATCCATGTTCCTGCAAAATACATGATCTTGTTCTTTTTTATGGCTGCATAGTATTCCATGGTATACATGTACCACATTTTCTTTGTCCAATCTTTCATTGATGGGCATTTACATAGATTCCATGCCTTTGCTATTGTGAATAGTGCTGCAATAAACATTTGTGTGCATGTGTCTTTATGGTAGAATAATTTATATTCCTCTGAGAATATAACCAGTAATGGAATTACTGGGTTAAATGGTAGTTCTGCTTTTAGCTCTTCAAGGAATTGCCCTACTGCTTTCTACAATGGTTGAATTGATTTACACTCCCACCAACAGTGTATAAGTGCTCCTTTTTATCTGCAATCTTGCCAACATCTGTTATTTTCTGACTTTTTAACAATAGCCATTCTGACTGGTGTGAGATGGTATCTCATTATGGTTTTGATTTGCATTTCTCTAATGATTAGTGATGTTGACCAATTTCTAATCACACCTTTGGTACAAACTTGCCTCCTCATTGTGACAAGTAGCCTTTGCCTTCCCTGTTTTCATCATTTACAGAAAAGCTAGCATGATGTCTTTGTATAATTGACTTACTTATTTCACAATACGAAGGTTGAGAGTTGTATTGGTTTCTTGGGACTGCCACAGCGCAACACTACAAACCGTGTGGCTTAGGACACAGAAACTTATTCTCTCACATTCTGGAGGCTGGAAGTCCAAAATCAAGGTTTTGGCAGGGCCACACTCCCTTTGAAGGCTGTGAGGTAGAATCTGTTCTAAGCTGTCTTTGCCAGGCAGGGATGCTGTAACAGAATCCATAGACTGGGTGACTTGAACAGTGAATGTTGACTTCTCACAGTTTCTGGAGGCTGGGAAGTCCAAGATCAAAGTGCTGGCAGATCTGATGTCTGGTGAGGGCCCTTTTCCTAGTTTGCAGATGACTATCTTCTTGCTCCTGACATGGCCAAGAAAAACGATCATAATCTCTCTTGCATCTGTTCTTAGAAGGGCAATGATCACATTTTTGAGGTCTCCACTCTCATGACCTAAAGGCCCTGCCTCCTAATACCATTGTATTGGAAGTTGGGGGTTAGTATTTCAACATATGCATTTTCAGAAGACACAAATATTTAGTCCATAGCACAAGCCTCTCTCCCAGCTTCAGCTGGCTACTGGGCAGCCTTGGCATTCCTTGACTGGTAGTTGCCTCACTGCAGTTTTTGCCTCTGTCTTAATGTGGCTATCTTCTCCCCACTGTATCTGTGTCTCCACATGGCCTTCTTGTAAGGATATCAGCTACTGGATTTAGGACCCACCTTAATTTGGTACGATACCATCTTAACTTGATTATATCTGCAAAGAGCTTATTTCCAAATAGGGTCATATTCACAAATTCTGGGTGGACAAGAATTTTTGGCAAAGGAATGTGGGTCCATACTATTCAATCTAGTGCTGATCCAGTAATATTTTCCATAGAAATGTTCACTATTGTTGCAAATGAGATGTTGCCTGTATTTTTTAAAAATCATGTTTTAAAAGCTAGAAGGATTAATTTTAGAAAGGCCTATGGAAATGGTACCTCTGGGTTTCACCTGAGTGCACTGCATAGCAATAGCATATCCATGGAAAAATATGACAAAGGCAGCATGTAAACAGCTTAATAAGCATGAGTATGTATCATATGAGAAAATCAAAGCAAGCTAATAATAGCTACCCTAAAGATGAGCAAGTGGCTGCTTTTTCCACAGCTGAATCCTCAGAGAGATGATGTAGTATTTGTTGATTTCACCACGTGACTTGTGGAAACAAAAGAGAAACAAAGAAGACAAATGACCTCGTAATTGTGAGTGGTTTGACTGTAACTACACACACTAATGTTGTAATAGCATTGGTAGTGATGTGATGTTCTGTAGAATTATCAGCTTTTAAGCTTCTGCAACATTTTTGCGATTTTCCCTGGAGAAAAAAAAAAATCCCTGCATTGGGCTTCCCTTTTTCCCAAAGTTTGAATGGTCATTTAAATGGAAGGAAGCTTGTTCAAATTATGATATAAAAGCAGACACAAAACTGAAAACAACTAAAGGAGTACTTTCATGATATCCCTCAAAACTGCTGCTTTTACTCAAACCTCTAATATAATTTCTTCATGATTATCAATTAAAGTCTATCCCGAGTAAATGTGGTCCTTAAGAAAGGTGCAATGAAACTGAACCATGCCTGGCTAATGAAAATTTATATTTCCTATCTATTTATAATCTTTCTAGTCTTGAGTAATTTCTTGCTAGGACCTTTTATTTTGCTCAGCCCAGAGTGCCTTTTGAAAAATGTGTGTGTGTGTGTGTGTGTGTGTGTGTGTGTGTGTGTGTGTGTCTGCTAAGTCAATGAGCTTGTCATGCAACTTTAGAAGTTGGAGTGACTTCCTTAAATAATAGGTATTTCTTATTCAAATGATATTAGACATACTTTTATTACTATCTTTTACCTCTATTTTGCATATTACTTGGCAAACACCACCCTGCACATACCTTTATATGAGCAAAATGAGTCAATGGATACTTTTCCATTCTTTCTAGGCAAATGATTTCTGTTAGATCTAAATCTGCCTTTGAGTAATTGTTTTCTTTATATCTTACTGTGTTGCTGAGTCTTACTGCAATTTGTGTTGTATTTTCTTTTGTAAGACATTTGGATTCTTGTGAAAAGTGTTATGTATGTAAATAATGGAAACAACTCCCACACCATTACTTAGCTACTGTGGGTGCTGCCACACTTCCTTCTTTCTGTTTTCTTTCTTCTTCTCCCCTCACCCCTTTATTTATAATCACCACGAGCATAATTTTTAGGAATAAAAACAATGCAACTAGCCAGTGGCTCACGCCTATAATCTAAGCACTTTGGGAGGCCAAGGCAGGCGGATCTCCAGGTCAGGAGATTGAGACCATCCTGACTAACACAGTAAACCCCGTCTCTACAAAAAATTAGCCAAGCATTGTGGCACGTGCCTGTAATCCCAGCTACTCAGAAGGCTGAGGCAGAATTACTTGAACCGGAAGGCAAAGGTTGCCGTGAGCCGAGATTGCGCCACTGCACTCCAGCCTGGTCAACAGACCAAGACGACTCCATCTCAAAAAAAAAAAAAGATGCAACCATTGTAAAGAAATCATGCTCTATTATTCATTAATGGATGGAGAGTAATGTTCATTTACAAATTGGCCTCCTCACTGACAGCCAACCTGGTTGTTTT
Organism: Callimico goeldii; assembly: GCA_963573925.1. Taxonomy (NCBI): domain Eukaryota; kingdom Metazoa; phylum Chordata; class Mammalia; order Primates; family Cebidae; genus Callimico; species Callimico goeldii. The sequence continues at coordinate 15,268 of CAUYOR010003716.1, forward strand.
GAACTTCATGGCATTTTTATGCTGGCTTAAAACACAGTGGCAGATGTGATACACTTGGTGTAATGTACCACCATAAATCGAGCATGGCAGGAGGTACAACACCAACAGTCAAACAGTCAACAGTCTCTGGTTTCTGTGATAACCAGAGAAATTATCAAGTTTCTGTATGGATTGGCCTTGTGTTGATAAAGTCAGTCAGGTAGCAAAGACGTTTTCCCCCACCTCGGAAAAAGAGCCAAAAATACAAGCTATGCAAAACCATTGAGCCTGTTTGTTCGAAGTCATCTAGGACTTTTAGAATATCTTTTACTTCAAGAACTACAAGAATAGTCTTTGGAATTTCAAGACCCACACAGAAACAGGCCCATGGAGTCACGGATGTGAATAGAGGGAAGGGCCTCCCCCAGTTTTGTAGGAGACATTTGGGTACAGAGCAGGCCAGGACCACATCAACATGAACCAGTGGGAAGGGAAGCAAAGACCCAGCGGGCCAGAAGCTAGCCAATTGCCAAGGGGCAGCCAGGGAGGTCATGTGTAGCTTTCAAAGGGTGTGAGTAGCTCAGAGGCCCAGACTGTGTGGATATCAGAGTCAGTCTTATCTGCCAGCAGAGCACAGTTCTGGAAGATGTCCAGGTGACAGTACTCACAATCAGGCATGGTTCCAGGTGGTCAGTCCAGCCACAGCGGGCCCCGAGTCAGAAGATGCCACCAGAGTAGGAAATCACATCCTGCTTCCCAAGGGAAGGTGGGAGACAGCCAGAGGTTGGCAGAGAATCAGGACCCAGGCTCAGGGGGCTGGGATTCAGTACAATGATCCAACCTCTGCAGAGAACTGAAATACTCAGCAGAGAAACTGAGGCAGACAGGAGTCACAAGGCTTTGGCCAAAGTGGTAAGAGAACAGTGAGGCTTGGAGTCTAAACGGAGCAACCAGATTTCCATGTCTCTAGGCAGCCAAACCAGTTTCATCTATTAATAGGTCTAAGGCTGATGACACTCATCAGGACTGGCTCAGACTGGTTGGGGGCAACTAAGGGCTTCTTGAGCTGTAATGCGCATAGGAAGTACCTGGGGATCTTGTTAAAATGCAGAATCTGATTTAGCAAGTCTGAGTTGGGGGCTGAGATTCTGAATTTCTAACCAGATCCCAGGTGATGCGGCTGCCGCTGGTTTTCTTCAGTAGCACGACTTGGACAATCAAAGCTTCCTGTGGGTCCTTCCCTTGACCCCACCCCATTGCTCTCCACCCCTTTCCCTGTTTGCATAGTCAATGTCTGACCATCTACTTTTCTTTTCTTTCTCTTCCTCCAACCCCTTTGTCCTACTACTGTATTTCTTCTGCCAAGATCACCACAAGAAGATGAGCTTATGCTCAGAGAAGAGAAGGGGCAAGACAGCAAAAGCCAAAACCATTTCCCCACTGTCAGCACATGATGAAATCTTTTTATGTTTCATAGATGCACTTAGTCCAGATTAATGTCTTTTAACTACTGTTGCATAAAGAATGTGAGGAACATATGACTTTTTACCTTTCTCTCTTGATACACTCCAACGGAGAAGAAATATCTACTGAGGATAAAAAACTCAGAAAGATATCACATTATTTAACGTCCCTTGTCCCTGAAAATATATCTGTATGCAGTACACATTCTATTTGTTTCCCTTCAAGCACCTAAGGGGTCACTTGTCTGTAGCTTGCGCTAGAAACTGATCATGCAATGTGGGACTAGGTACTTACCCTTTCTCAGACAATTTTCTAATCTGCAAAATGGTGGTATTAACATCGTCCCAGTTTGCCTCAGAGACTTTGTTGCCGAAATTTTATAATCTGTGAAACTGTTTAATATCAAACAGTATACAAATGCAAACTGGTATTATCAGTGGGTATTTGAAACTGAAGAGTTGTAGATGTTTTAATTTTGTGCCATCCTGTGTTAGCATATTTCTTCACATTGGACGACCTGAAGTCATTTGTGCTGTACAGATGAAGGGACTGGGGAAGCATAGTTTAAATCCCTCCCTGGCCAGGTGCAGTGGCTCATGTCTGTAATCCCAGCACTTTGGGATGCCAAGGCAGGAGAACTGCATGAGGCCAGGAATTTGAGACTAGCCTGGGCAACACAGCAAGACCCACTTTAGAGGATTAACCAGGTGGCTGGGTGCAGTGGATCACGCCTGTAATCCCAGCACTTTGGGAGGCTGAGGCGGGTGGATCACTTGAGGTCAGGAGTTCAAAACCAGCCTGGCAAACATGATGAAACCCTGTTTCTACTAAAAATACAAAATAATTAGCTGGGTGTGGCACCATGCACCTGTAATCCCAGCTATTTGGGAGGCTGAGGTAGGAGAACTGCTTGAACCTGGGAAGTGGAGGTTGCAGTGAGCCAAGATCATGCCACTGCACTCCAGCCTGGGTGACAGAGAAAGACTCCATCAAAAAGAAAGAAAGAGAAAGGAAGGAAGGAAGGAAGGAAGGAAGGAAGGAAGGAAGGAAGGAAGGAAGGAAAGGAAGGCAGGCAAGAAAGAAGCAAGGAAGGAGAGAAGGAAGGAAAAAGAAAGGAAAGGAAAGGAAAAAAGGAAAGAAAAGTAGCCAGGTATGGTTGTGTGCACCTGAAATCTTAGCTACAGCTGAGGCAGGGGGATCACTAGCGCCCAGCAGTTGCAGGCTATAGTGAGTTATGATCACACCACTGCACTCCAGCCTGAGCAACAGAGCTAGATCCTGTCTCTAAAATAAACAAATAAATATAAAGCAAATCCTTCCCCCACCCCAGATCCCATCTCACGTCACACTTCACACTGATTTTCGTGCATCCAAGGAATATATTATTGAGGCCCAATATATCCTGGTGCTCGGCATGACAGCAGTGAAACAGACTGACCTTGTGTGTGTGGAGTTTACAGATTGGTAGAGTGTTCGTAGACGAGAAAAGAGTAAATTCTGATGAATGCTGTGGCTGGGTAAGTACAGGGGGCCATGAGGTTCTCTCGTGGTCCCCATCGGGCTTGGATGCTCATTGACGGGTTCTTTGACTGTGAATGGCTACGATGATAACGGTGAAGAACAGGCAGCGTGTGTGGAGATTGGACGAAGGGAAAGGGGAGTGTGTTCCAGGCAGAGGGAAACACACTGGCCCCATCCCAGGGGCAAGAAAAAGCAATGAAACTACTTTTTTAAAATTTAGTTCCTAGATCACTTGGAAAATCTGCTTCCTTTTGTTGTCTAGGACAGCCTCGGCGCGAGCTCCGCACGGCAGACATTGCAACCAGTTGTAAGATGATCTCCCTTCCCTGCCCCAAGCAAAACCCACCCCCTACTCCCCTATGCTGGCCTTTCCCCTCATTGCTTGGCCTGTCCTTTTGCAGAGTTAGCACTCTGAAGAGGTGGAAAGAGGCTTTCCTCTGTTGAAGCAGCAGCATTATTAACAGAGAAAGAAAAGTCTCCCATGAGCTATGGCAAAATCCTGTAGATTGGTTTATGAATCAATGTAGCTTAGGCTAAAGCAACCTAATTTCCTGAAAGCCACTCGATGGCTTTAGGCTTCCAGAGGGGTATAAAGCTTGTATGATATTTACTTTTAGTTAAAATTAAGTGGAAATGGAAAAAATCTAAAGAGGAATTCTTTTGAGAGGGCATATCATTAATTAAAAAAAAGGGCTACAAAGCAATGTGGACAGAGTGTATTGCATTAAAGGTGCTCTGGGAGTATACCTACATCAAGGTGTTCAATTTATAACTGTATCTAAATAATTGGGTTTCATGTGATTTTTTAATACCCTTTTTACTGTGAAATATAACATACATTCGGGAAAGTACATGATATAGAAAAGTACAACTTAATAAATTTTTATAAAATAAGCATTCACATAACCATGACTCAAGTCAAGAAACAGAACAGAGCTGGGCATGGCGGTGGATGCCTGTAATCCAACACTTAGCTGAACTTGGTGGCAGGTGCCTGTAATCCCAGCTACTCCAGAGACTGAGGCAGGAGAACTGCTTGAGCCCAGGAGCTGGAGACCAGACTGACTAACATAGAAAGACCTCTGTCTGTACAAAAAATTAAAAAGTAGCTGGGCATGGTGACATGCATCTATAGTCCCAGTTACTTGGGACGCAGAGGCAGGAGGGTCACTTGAGCACAGGAAGCTGAGGCTGCAGTGAGCCACGATTACAGCACTGTACTCCAGCCTGGGCAACAGCAAGACCTTGCTTGGTTTCATTGTTTCATCACTAGACAGTGCTAAATACTATACTTTTCCTACTTTTTGAACTTTAAGGACTGTATATGGAAGCATATGTTTTTGCCTTTCACCATTTAATTTTTTTTTTTTTGAGATGGTTTCACTCTTGTTGCCCAGGCTGGAGTACAATGGTGTGATCTTGGCTCACTGCAACCTCCGCCTCCTGGGTTCAAGCGATTCTCCTGCCTCAGCCTCTGGAGTAGCTGGGATTACAGGCACCTGCCACCAAGTTCAGCTAATTTTGGTATTTTTGGCAGAGATGGGTTTTCACCATGTTGGTCAGGCTAGCTAAAAACTCCTGACCCCCAGGTGATCCTCCTGCCCCAGTTTCCCAAAGTGCAGGGATCACAGGCATGAGCCACTGCATCCGGCCCATTTAATTTTTAAGTTTCATCCATGCCGTGAGAGTACTGTGGCTCCTTTGTTTTCAGAGCTGTATGGTATTTCAAGTTTGGATATATGACATTTTATTTATCTACTCTACTGTTGATATTTCGACTTGTTTTCAGTTTGGGTTGTTATGAATAGAGTTGATATTACCCGAGGGTGGAAATCTGGATCACTGAATATGCATGTCTTTAACTTCAGTAAAGAATGCCAAACAGTCCACCAGGAACAGCAGTTGCAATTAACACTCTCTGAACCCGTGCAGAAGAGTTTCCACTGCCCTACCATGGGGTTTTGTGTCTTTTTTCCTGAACTTGTCTTTTTTGTGTTTGTTTTTTTTGTGGGGGGGGGGGGGGGGGGTAGGCAGGGAGGGTGGGCAGCAGGTCCGGAGGGTGGCAGGCCGGGATGAGGGGG
>CAUYOR010003719.1:0-15904 GCA_963573925.1 Callimico goeldii
GCCACCATGCCCAGCTAATTTTTTTTGTATTTTTAGTAGAGACAGGGTTTCACCACGTTGACCAGGATGGTCTCGATCTCTTGACCTCGTGATCCACCCGCCTCGGCCTCCCAAAGTGCTGGGATTACAGGCTTGAGCCACCGCGCCCAGCCTGATTTACAGATTTGTTAGGCAAGATAAAACATGCCTGTAAGATTAAGAATTCTGAAACAGTCATCTGTAAACAACTCAACCCATCTTCAGTATTAGCCCATTTCTTAATTTGAAAATGTAAATTTCATTTAATTTTTAATGTTTGCTTCCATGTGTTTAACCTTGACTATAAGCGTCTGTATGGGTAGTATTATTGTTCACCATTTTTCTGACAAGAACATTGAGGCACAAAGAAAAAGTCTAAGTAACTTATCTAAGGTCAGTAAATGTTAAGCAGCCAAAGTGAGGATTGGAAGCCAGGAAGCTTACCTCATGAATTCACATTCTTATGCACAATGTTATTTGTCCCTTTAGAATTTATACCACTTCCATAATTAAAATTCACAGTAAAGTTTACCATGGCTTATAATAAAAAAATGCACAATGACTCCACATTTTATAATATGTAGTTGTCATTGGCTATACAAATATTTTCAGTCCTTGGAACTGAATATTAAAAAGAAAAAAAGAGTAGGAGGTTAGGAAAAAATAACAAAACTGTAGTCAAGACAGCAGAAGGAAAAGAAAAATGTGCTCCCAAGAATATAGCATCTCGCCTTGAACTGACAGACTCCAGCGTTGTCCCTAATGACAGCAATGAGATGGAAACTAACAAAGCCAAGTATTATGCCTGTCATCTCTCTGAACAGGAGCAGAGATGGTAATTTCCCTTATGTCCTTTAAGGAATCAGGGCCATGCATAATTTCATGTGTTCTGTGTCCTGTCATCCTGATATGGTTTACTGAGCTTTGCAACCAACCCAAAATTCCATTCTGACTCAGAATTGTGAAATAAATAGTAAATGACTAATAAACTTGCTCTTAAAAATGCTTTCTCATTAGCATCAAGTGCTTGACTAAAAAAGGCAAATTTACCTTAAATAATGGATCCCCTATGTGGAGACCACACCTCTGACTAAACACAGTTTATGTATATAATATTTATCTCCTCCTTTTCAAGTAGGTATTAGGAGGAGTGCTTTGGAATTTTAATGAAACATATTATATAACTCTCTGAATTAAAAAATGAAAAGAAAAATCTTTAATATAATTGAATTGAAGTACTTTTTGGCATAATGGAAAGCTTCAATTACAAGTGATGTACAATTCCCCACATGATTGACACATTTACCACAGTTACGAAATTACTGAAGATAAATGAGCTGCATGTGTTCCCTCTCAACACACCTAAATTTGAATCCCAAAAGGGAAATTTTCATTGGAAAAGGCTCTCTTCTCAACCATGTGTTTAGAAGCAGAGAATGCCATGGATGACTAGCAAAAATAAAAAGTTTTGTTTATCCCTCTGTGTTTGTACGAATATTTGCATTCAACATCAGCACACCTGCCACATCATAGCAGGGCAAGTGGCTTCCGAGCACATTAATGTTTACCTTCTGCTCCTCAGTACACATTTGTTTAAAATTTCTCTAAAAATTGAGTTTTCAAAATAACTTCTATATATAGGGACTGTATTTGGAGAAAGTTACAATATTGATTCAATTTTAAAGGACTTAGAGAATTATAGGAAATTGTGGATTCAAGTCAAACAAGCAAGGATGTGTTACTAGCAGAGGACTAAATGCTCACTTACAGGCAAATACTCTATGTTACTAGCAGAGGACTAAATGCTCACTTACAGGCAAAAACTCTATCTGGACATATTTTAAAGGGACAACTCTCTAACAGCCTAGCAGCCATAATGAAAATTGGATACACCGCTCCCTGAATTTATGGTGCTGGCTGAGTTCCTATTGCATCCTCTGTAATTCCCACAGTGCCCTTTCAGTCCCTCCTTTTGCTACATCCTCCCTCTCCTGGCAGGTTGCCTCACCCTCTGTGAGTCAATAGTCTTTAATGCAGCTTTTACCCTCAGAAGGAAGATAGCAGTCTAACAAAATCTATTCCAATAAATACTGTCTTAATAGTAAGGGGGCATACAAAATGAGTCTAGAGATCATAGAATCACAATCATAAGCCAAACCCTCTCTATTATTTTTGTTATTATCACTGTTACAGTAATTTTTGTGTGGGAAAGTACTGCTTTTAGATTCACCAGAGCAGAACAAATCCCCAATAATCACATAATCCCACCTCTTATGAGATAAACAAACGACATTTATTTAAATCAAACTTTCAAAATGAACATTGATCCTACCAGTGAGAAGGATTCCACTTTTACAGATTCCATCAACTCCTTCAGTGCCCAAACCTCTACATACTCAATTTTCTATCTTAAAGGTAGAAGCTGAACACTAATGAGATGTAAGAATCTTCCTTTAATAATCTTTAAAGGAAAAAATAAGAATAATATCTTCTCTTTACACAGGTAAAATCTGGATCTATATTTTGACTCTTACACATAAAAATAGCCTTAAGTGGAATAAAATTTACCCAGAACATGTTTACTGAATACTAATGTTTTCAGAGAAATGCTGCAGTCAATGAAAACAGTCTCATCACCTAGTTATGTTCCATAGATCACGAAGTTTAGCACTATCTCCAGATTAGTTTAACTACATCCTTCTAAGCCTGTGTTCCAGCTCTGTGAAACACTCACATTTTTTAATTACATAAAAAAACTATGAATAAACTAAATAGTCATTCAGTAATCAAGCAATCTGAAAAGCTCTCATGGTTTTCTCTTGCCATATATTTTTTAAATAAAGGTAAATAATTTAAGTTGGGCATCCCACTAAAATAATTTGTAAGACCTCCACATATGTAGGAGAGAAGAGAATCAAGAAGAATTTGCTAAAATTACTTTATCAATATGAATCAATATAAATATTACCTATTAATATATGCAAATAAAATCTGTTTTATACATGCAGTTAATGGTTATGTGTCTTTTATAACATTTTGGTTTAATAAAATTAGTGGAATACTATGATGCCATTAAATATATTTCAGAAAATTATATTACAGTAAGGTAAATATTGGGTATGTTACTAAAAAAAGCTTAAACTAGAATTCCATCTTTACAGTAGCTTAACTGTATTTGATAGAAATATATATACTTAGACTAGAAAAATAAGCCAAAATACAAGCAATGTTTTAGAGTGCTGGGATTGTGAAATTTTTAATTTTTGTTTTCCTACTATCTATCTATCTATTTGCACATACATACATATAATCTAAATAATTAATTTCTATTTCTTGGTAGAATAGTAATTACATATCCTTGATAGATATAAGGGTAATAAAATATGCCAGATTGATATATTTCTTTGAAAGTTAAGTCTAGCATATAAACATAAGTGAATATAATAGATTTCCTAGTCATAGACAACTTTATTCAAAGAATCATTAATAATTTCTACCTCTATTACACTACCTATCCCTCAGATATTCACCCAATTCAATTTGCCCTCTTCTATTTTCCTCCATGACAACAGTATTAATCAGATCTAATGGTCATTTTACAATACTCAACTTAATTTCCTAGTTAAGTTCAACCTGATTGGCCGTTCTTTTTTCCTTGAAACATACTTTTCCTTGTCTTCCAAGACATGTTTTTGTCCTTATTTCTCTCTAGTTATTCCTTCTGTCTTTGCAGTCATATTACTTTCTACCCAATCACTCACTACTCTAATACTTCAAGGTTCATTCCTAAGTGCCCTCCTTTTCTTACTTTGTATTATTTCCCTGGATATTCTTGTTTCTACCCCAAGCTTTGCTTGTCTCTGTAAGCAAATGACTCACAGATTTATGTCTCCCACCCAGACCACTCCTAAAAGCTTTAAGCAATTATATTAACTTTCTTACATCTCACTTGATGTCTCAAAGGCCACATTCATCAAAAATGAATCCATAATCCCTCTAACTGCTCCTAAAACATGATCACTTCCAGTGACCCTTATCTGAGTAAAATATACCAGGATCCATGCAGTTAGAGACAGAAATGTTATAATTTGTTTACCTCACACATTTACAATATTCAATAGACTCTCTAGTCTCAAGAGTTATATTTATGAAACATCATTCATATGTATCAATTAATGTCTATCTTCAGAATGTCCTGGGTCCAGTTATCATCCTCTCTGTCTTAGATAAACTGTTAGTCATTTGGCCCCCCATCTGTCTTTCTAAACTCCAAAGTCACTTTTTAAAAATCACAAATTCATCTTTCTACTCTCGTTCATTAATGAACTCCTCCTGAAAATAAACTCATTAACATGGGATTACCTTTCCATTCTCTTCTTTCTCCATCTCTGCCACATCATTCCCTTTCCTCTTAATGCATTCTGGCTATTTGTCAATCTCTCATATTCTCTGTGTCCTCCATCACCATTAGAGCTTGAATGTATTGATTTCTCTGCTTGGAATGACCTTCCTTGTCTTCCTCACCTAATCATCTTGTACTCCTTTTGAAGTTATTAGCTAAGAAGTCTTCCTATGCTCCTAACCTCTGTGCATGTCCTTCTTGCCCCCAAATAGGTTTTCATGGCACTCACACATATGGGTGTCACTATCTGATTTTTTTACATCACTTACTAGATAATAAGCTACATGAAAGCAGGAGGCTGTCAATTTTTGTTCATGCTTACAACACCAGCTATTGTCATAAGAACATGTACCTGAGACAGTGAGTAATTGTATCTAATTTTCTACTTGAATTATTAGTAACTTGTTTAGAATTAAATTTCTTGACTAAAGCACTTGTGTACAAGGCATATCTCAGGTGAAACTGCAGAATAGGTAATGATCATTAATCCTTCTGCTGTTTTCACCCTTTTTTGCTCCAAGTTCTGAACTTCTGACAATTCCCTTTACTCATGGAAACTGTGTTTCAGTCAGCCTTCATCTAGCTCTCCTCTTTCTGAGCATTCCAAAGATATTTCTGTTTCCAGATATCTAAAGAACAGAGGAAATTACAGAAAGAATCAAAATTACAGAATTGATTGTTTCTACTTTTGAATGGTAAGAGACAGTAGGTCAATTTGCTTTGTGGCCTTCAAGGTCTGGGTTGAGAGAGGCTCATGCATTCAGTTAATCATTTATAGATTCATTAAACAATTACAGATTACCTCATATTAACAAATTCCATTTGTCCACTACAATATTCTGTAGCCGCTCTGTTCCACACAGTAGTTACTAGTCACACAAGGCTACTTAAATGTAAATTAATTAAAATCAAATAATTTTTCTTTGTTTGCATTCGCTACATTTTAGGTACTTTTTTCCATCATTATAAAGCTCCATTGGACAATGCTGTTCTATAATCTGTGCTTTAATACTAAACTCCATAGTGGAAAAACATTGCTTTCCTCTGCCTTAAACCTAGATTTGCCTTCTGATCTATATGCTCTTCGTGATGGCTTAGGAAAAACAGCTTTCTGTTGTGTGGTCCTGAAGGGTTATTTTCCTCTCTCAATCAGGAACAGGCCTGGGCAGGTGCTGTAGCCAGAAGAACACATCTTTCATCAAGGAATTTGAAATTTGAACTGAAGAAGCGAAAACTCATTTTCTGTACATGTGACACAACTATGATTTCCAGATTGTGATTTGGAGAGGAAGAGGAACTGGATTCAATGGATAAAGATGAAAGCACATATGATATAAAGTGGATATTAGAGGGGCATCCAGTTTTGCTTTAATTCTTTGTTTTCTTCTGTCTTCGAGGTACTATGAGTTACTCCTGAATCTTCAAACGTAAGCTGCCTTTTTAAAAAACAAAAGCTAGCTTGAGTAGCCTTTATTTAATCCCTATAATAAACTATGAGGTATAGTTCAATATTCCTATTTACAGATGAGGAATCTTCGGGTTCAGTGAGATTAAGATTAGTAGTAGGGCATGGATTCAAATCTATATGACATAGAAATTGAAAACATATCATATTTGCATTATGTTATAATATTTGTAAGGTAAAAGTTTATGCTGGAATGTGAAAAGAAAGAAAGAAAGAAAGAATGACTCTCGCTTAGTTGCAGTCTTAATCCATGTGAATCACATAAAGGAAAGGAATAGAGACTAAGAAGATACCCAAGTATTGTCTATTGTGAATAATGCTGAAGTGAATGTAGGAGTATAGCTATCTTTAAGAGGTGGTGATTTTATTTCCTTTAGTTATATATGCAAAAGAAGGATGACTGGATCACATGGTAGATCTATTTTTAATTTCTTTAGGAACCTCCATACTGTTTTTGATAATGGCTTCACCAATTTACATTCCCACTAACAGGGCACAAACATTCTTTTTTCTCCACACCCTCACCAGTACATGTTATCTCTTGTCTTTTCGAAAATGGCAATTCAGATGGTACGAGAGAGTATCTCCTAGTGGTTTTGATTTGCATTGCCCTGAAGATTAGTGATGTTGATCATTTTTTTTTGTACCTGTTGGTGATTTTATGTTATCTTTGGAGAAATGCATGTACAAATTCTTAGTCCATTCTTTTAATTTGGTTTTATGCTTTCTCACTATTGGGTTGTGTGAGCTATTTATAAATCTTGGATATTAACCACTTATCTGATAAATGGTTTCCAAACTTATTTTTCCCAATTTGTAAGTTCCTTTTTCATTTTGATAAGTGTTTCTTTTGCTGTGTAGAAAACTGGTAGTTTTATCTAGTCGCATTTATTTATTTTTGCTTTTGCAGCCTGGGGGATCTTAAAAAAATGGTCAAATAATAAATAAAACAGTTTTTACCAGTGTCTGGGTGGAGTAGAGAAAATGGGAGATGTAGGTTAAAGAATACAAAGTAGAAAATACATAGGATTAATAAGTCAAAAAATATAATCTACAACATGAGGACTATAGTTGACAATAGTTTATTGCATTCAGGATTTTCACTAAATAGGTAGATTACAGCTGCTGGGGGTGGTGGGTAGGTAACTATGTGAGATAATGGATATGTTAATTTGTTCCATTACAAAAGCCATTTTTCTATACAGTTATGGGTGTTTAACTATAGGGTTATGTTCTCAAAATTGCATCCTTAGGCAATTTCATCTTTCTGTAAATACCGTAGATTGTACTAACACAAACCTAAATGGTATAGTCTGCTACACACCTAGGCTATATGGCATACCTATTACTCCCAGGCTAAAAGTCATTACAACATGTTATTATTCCAAATACTAGAATGGAAAGTTTCGAATAACACAATGGAAAGTATTTGTGTATCTAAACATATCTAAACATAGAAAAGGGACAGTTAAAATACAGTATTATAATCTTATGGGATTACCATTGTATATCCAGTTCATCATTGACTGAAAAGTTGTTATGATGCATGACTCTCTCTATGTATATCTTAGTCATCATGTTGTATACCTTAAATATACACAATATGATTTATTTTATTTAAAAATAGATATTGATGTAGCCCTGTATGCATAGTGTAAAATATCCCCAGAAAAGTCTAAGACTGGGGGATAACCCAAACTTTTCTGACCAACACAAGCATGAAATCAGGAGAAGTTGAGAAGATTGCAGTTGAGAAACTCCCAGAAGACAATGTGTCAGATATTAAGTCCAATTACTTACAACCCAACATTTCCAGAGAGATGGACTCCCCTAAGGCTAATTCAAACTCATGCCTGGAGAGAAGGAAGAAAAGAAGTTAATCTTGCCTTGATGAAGTCACAAAAGGGGTATAAAATGGAGATAAATCCTGGACTGTAGACAGAAAGCCTACTAACTTATCAGGTTTCAGCATAATAACTACTCCCCTCACAATGCTACTTTCTGAAACATAAACCTTTGCAGAAAGTTGATTTGACAGTAATGTTAATGCTTCTAATTTGAAGAAAATGGAGCATTGTTTCACTTTTCAGTGGCTTCAGTAATTTTCAAACTGTAAATGAGAATATTTATATGGCTGCTGAAGAAAAATGAAAAAAAAAATGAGGTTTGATTTGTTTTTGAAGTTTAGAAATATGTCTGTGGATGACTAGCCAAAGATGGCAGAATTTAGATATGATGAGATGGATTGATGTAGTTATCTGCCAAACAGCATGATTAAAACCATTCGGACCCTGAAAATGGAACAGAAAACAATGGCTTTATTTCTGTAAACTAAACTGTCCCCATCAGACTTAAGTGCTCTTGTCAGAGGATTTATTATTATTAAGAAATCCTCTGACATGCATTTGCCAAGTGCTTCTTTGAAGTTCCCATCAGTCACAGCTCTTTGGTGACATGGTCTGGCTAGTTTTCAATGATAAAATGAACTGAGGCAACCATGCAAATTAACACTAGTTTCATGCCCTAGACCCCTCATTAATATACCATTTCAAATGTGGATTTAATCTGTAATACGATTAGTTGGATGGGGAGGACCATATCAAGTGGTAGAAAAATGTCAGAAAATATATATTGAACTCAACTCTTGCAAATCAAAGTGTGAGTCCCTCTATAAAGGAATGCTACTCATTCATTATTTCAGTGTTCAGCCAACATAAGTGAATGTACAATTAGTTAAGATGTGAGACAGACAGGTGACTTTAAGGTTTATCTCAAGATACTCAATAACGAATATGATTTTTACTCTTTATCAGAAAAGTAAATTTCTAAAATTGGCCTTCTCTCATATTTCAGTGCAATTTAATTCAGCCAAAGACCATCATAAAACTATTTGTATTAAAAACTCTACACATTGATATTCTCTGAATTCAGCTAGGTCTTCAGCACCACCTGCCAATTCCATTATCTGTCTTTTGTCAGCTACCTTTACCATTCACTTCCTGAGAATTTCAGAATTGTTGCTTTTCCTCAGATTTTCTCTGTACCAATTTCTACCCTACTTCCTTAAAGTAGATAGCATGGCAACACGTGTGGCTCTCAGGCTTGATTTCCCTCAACATTCCACCTCTTTATCTATTAATACTTTTACTGTCACAATCATCCTTTCCCTTTTTTCACCATTTACACAGAATGAAGTGACCTTCTTCTTGTTCTAAGCTGTGCTTTACTCCTGTCTGGGGGGTGATTCTCTTCTTTCTGCTCTAAGAACCTGCCTACAGTAATTAACCTTATTTCCTTTACAAATCTTCAAACTTTTTTTCTATTGGTCCTCCCTCTCAACTTCATTCCCTTAATCCCAATGACCTTCCTTTGGCCCCATGTTCTCCCCAACTACTTACACAGTCAAAATACACTGCCCACTAAATGATCTTGTCAAGAACCTTTGAAAGGAAGGAGATTTTACTCTACTTGAAGGCTAACAACATAGTCTGCTAGAGTTTTCTACCTACTGGCAGGAGACACAAAATGTGTGCCTAAGAAACAAAGGACCCTACTCCCATGACACAAGATACAGGAGCTTTATGTTTGCATTTGTTCTCCATGCCCCTCAATCCCACAGCAGTGATGCAAATGGTGCACACAGTAGATTTGGCTTACAGCTAAGGAGACACCCAAGCATTTTTTCAAATAAAAAACAGCCCTATATTACAATAGGCTGCTGGCAACCTTGTCCAACTTCGTGCAGGAGGAAGACATTAGTTTTGCTATTCTGATTACGAACAAATCTGCCGTCTGTTTTAGAGGGAGAATTAATCTCTACCAAGACATTTTGTTATATAAACATCCTTGAAAACATAATGTAGGACAAAACTGCCCGTAGACATACAGAAATGCCATAGGAAATTGTTCATCCATAGGTTGCCTTTCATTTACTTATATTCTCACCGTTCTTGGTAAGTTGACTGAATGTTCTCTATATGTTATACATTTTGCTAGGTGGGAAGCACATTACCAGACTTTAAGAATCCTACTTAATTTTTAGTAGACACAATGATCCTCATAGCACATTTCAACAATAATGGTGATTTTGGAAAGCCCTTAATTATAAATCATAAATCACATGTAGTCATTTTATTACAAACTGCTGAAAAAGTACTAGACATTGATGTCTGGCCAAAAAAAAAAAAAATCCACATATATTACAATTGATCCAAAAAAGAATAAATTACAAATAATACTTCAGTATTAGTGGTGTTTTTTTCACTCTATAAGACGTACAAATGGACCTTCATGGAAAATATACTGTTGTATTTGCTACAAGCCTCTATTTCATTTTAAGCCAAGAGTGAAAATCTCATTATATTAAATAACAGTGTGTGTTTGGTCTTTCGGGGTAAGGATGAGAAAACACATTTTGCCAAGTTTGGCCATTGTGAGTTCAGAGTTCAGAAGCAAATTCAATTCTTTCTGGAAATGAGTGTAATAGAACAGCTGGTCAAACACAATTTACTTGCTCATAGAAACAAACATAATGATTTCTGAAAAAAAAAAAAAAGGCTTACTAAAAAGGGTCATAAGGAATATCACCAGATTTAGGATACTTTGGGCTTAAAATGGCAACTGCTTATAAACTCTGATGCAGCCCTTCCCAGTCCTCAAAAGGAAAACAAAAATTAACAAATAAAAAAAATATATGAAAACCCAAAAACAAAAACTAGGATTTTTTTTAAAGATGAAAAGTAACTTAAAAATATCTAGAATTTCAATTGATAGGCAAATTGTAATAGGGATTTTTGAAGGCTTCTTAAAAACTACATGAGTTTGTGAAAGATGTAAACAAATAATATATTTAGTTGTTCCATTACAGAAAACCCAAATTTGCTTTCCAAAATAAAGCTTACTTGGAATAACAATACTTAAAAAAAAGTTATTTGTCTTAAATTGCTGCTTGCCTCCAAACTCAGAAATCCAAAGCTAGTACAGAACGTAGAACGGTGCAGCTGTCCTGTAAAATTGGTGCTATATTTTAAGGTCTTCTCTACCTTCATTTTTTAACTTTTTATTTTAAAAAATCAGACTTATAAGAAATTGTAAAATTGGCAAAGAAGATTCCTCGGAACCCTACACTCAGCATTCCCTAATGAAAACATCGTATCTAAACATGGGCTATCAAAAATAGGAATTTGACAAAGGCACTACATGCTATTAACAAAATCACAGATCTTATTTGAATTCCCTCACTTTTCTGACCCTCCTTTGTTTTTAAAGCTATACTTAGATATAAAAAACAGAAAATAGCCAGGAAGTAAGGTAAGACTGAGGCCACAGTAGAAATCAGGGGTTTCTTGCAGAGGCACATTCCTATTAACACAGAGCTAGAAAAGTCTAGGCAAGTCTGGAAACAGCTCAGGTTAATGCCTAATGAAAAGCCTGTATTTTTTTCTTATGCCCTTCAGTTGACAGTGCCAGAGAATCATACAGTGGAAAATGAAGATGAGCTTGCTCTGTTAACAGAGTCAAACAAGACAAAGCCTTGCTGGAAATGAGAAACTGGACAGGGAGATTTTGACCTTCACTTTTCCACTGACTAAGATCTGAAGCTAGAGGGCAAGCTTTTGTCCACAACCCACCTGTCTATTATTTCTACTGCTATGCAAAAATATAAAACTTCTGGAAGCTTGGCACAGTCAAGAATATAAGAAGATGTGATGATATGACATGAGAGGAAATAGCTGTAGAAAATAAAAGACTGAAATTAAAAGTGAGCAAGCATAGGATGTAATTTAAGACTGAGGAAAGAATTTAAGAGTAAATGGAAATAAATATATTGAAAGACTAAGGAAGAATTTAAGAGTAAATGGAAATAAATATATTGAAAGCAGAAGAGAAAACTGACATGCAGCTAATGCAATAAAATTAGGCAGTGAATTTCTCTCCATATGTTACAGAGATGTTAACAAATGATATCCCATGTTCAAATACACAGTGCCCATTGCCCTATGGTTTCCATTTTAGACAGATGTGGTTTTCACAAACGAATAAATAAACACTTTCTTTTCTCAAAATTATTTGTTAAAATGTGAATGACATCAATAAATTTGCATAGATTTCATCATCTCTTCCAGTATGGAACTGAAGTCCAATAGATGGTAGTTCTAGACTTTACAGTGACACTTTGTTTTTATATAAGAGTCAACCCACTCCTCAAGCAGAATGGTTCCAGCAGAGCAATTACTTTCAATGTATAAATTTATTGGTAAAAGTTTAATGTCAGCCTTAATTGCCTTCAAAATTCTTGACTAGAGACCATCTGGTCTCAAAGATTTATCTATACCTAGTTCACAAATGCAATATCAATTATTCTGTGGTTGTACCACTACTTGATCTTGTTGCTATAAATTTTAAGTTCCAAAAGTCATTTTAAAGTGAAAAACTCCCTCATCTCTTTTTGTGAAATAAAAGAAAGTTACTTTTTTCTACTGTAAAATTTCAGTTTCTAGAAGAACCTCCTCCAGAAATTATTGAACTATCCTACTAGTCTATCAGTTTTCTAAATTTCTTCTAATCTTCTGAGCTTTCTACCTTTCATTTTTCCTATTTTTTTTGAATCTTAGTCCAAAATTTTGGTTAATACACTTTAAAAGTCGTGCATTCATTCTTTTCTCCCTTCCTGACTTTTTTTTTTCTCTGCATGTGTGGCTCAATACTCAGTGAGAGTTTAAGTAGTATAAATCTCAGATTTCTATATTTTCAAACTTGGAGGAATGTTTTAGCTTAATTTTACAAATGTACTTTGTACATTCTACTAAGAACAATTAATATGAGATCTTCCCTCTTCTCCTACTACCAGGTTTTAAAAATACTTTTGATATACAAAAGAACTGTACCTGTTTAATCAGTGTAAGTTGATTATTTTGGACATAGGCATATACCCATGTAAACATTACAACAAGGAAAATAATAAACATATCCGTCGCCTCCAGAAGTTTCCTTGCATACCTTCTTGTTTGTTCTGTTTTGTTATAAGAAACCTTAACATGAGATATAATCTCTTGACAAATTTAAGGGAGCAAATAGTACTATTAACTATAGGCATAATACTGTATAGCAGATCTCTAGAACTTAATCATCTTGCATAACTGAAAATATATACCTGAATAACAACTTTTCATTTCCTTTTTCCCCTCAGCCCCTTGCAACCACCATTCTATTCTCTGTTTCTATGAGTTTAACTGTTACAGAAAATTCATATAATTGGAATCATGCAGTATTTGTCCTTTTCTGGCCTATACTACCCAGCATAATGTTGCAGTGTCTCTCTTTTTTATTTTAAGATGGGGTTTCAACCTATTGGTCAGGCTGGTCTTGAACTCCCCACCTCAGGTGATCCAACTGCCTTGGCCTCCAAAGTGCTTGGATTACAGGCGTGAACCACCATGCCCGACCAATGTTCCAGTGTCATCCATGTTGTTGCATATGGCAGGATATCTTTCTTTTTCAGTTTTGAATAGCATTCATTGCATGTATGCACCGCATTTCATTTATCTACTTAACTGTCCATTGGCATTTCAGGTGTTTCTGTATCTTGGCTATAGAAATCATCTTGCATAACTGAAATTTTATACCCACTGAATAGCAACTCCCTAGATCCCCTTTCCCTAAATGACTGGCAACCACCATTCTCTCTGCTTCTATTTTAAATAGCTCATACAAATAGAATCATGCAGTACTTGTTCCTATTGTGACTGGCTGTAGCTCTGCCTAGAAAATAGAAGTTGTTAATATCTTGCTACCATTGTCTTCAGCTTTCTCTGACAGAAAGGACAAAACTAAATTATTTTCTATGATAGCTCTACCTATTGTGTTAGATTTCATCTTAGGTATAAAGATCTTGTTTTTATGAAAATTTTTTTTCCATTTAACAATTTATCTAAATAAGTGTTTTACATTAGACTAGTTCTGGATTTACAAAGACAAAAGTTGAAAAGATTGTATCAGGAGTTCCAGTATAACTTTTATGTAGTTTCCCTTTTTGATATCTTTTTAAAAAACTATATTACATTTGTCACAGTGAAAACTGAATATTACTATGCTACTATTAACTAAACTTCACAGTTTATGCTGATTTCACCAGTTTTTTTTTTTTTTTTTTTTTGTAATGCCTTTTGGTTTCCATCCCCAACACCATGCCAGCTACCACAGTACATTTAGTCCTCATATCTCCTTAACATCCTGTAATCTGTGACAGTTTCTGAGACATTGTTTTGATGACAGTTTTGAGAAAAAAAAATGGTCAGTTTTACTTTAGAATGTCCCTCAAATGATCTCAATCTTATTCCAATTGATCTCTGTCTTACGCTTTTCTCTTGATTACACTGAGGTGATGGGTTTTGTAAGAGAAGGCTATAGAGGTAAAGTGATAGTCTCATAATTTGTCAACTATCATGATTTATCATGCTATCAACAATATTTATCATTACTGATGTTAGTCCTAATCACCTTTTTTAGGTAATATATGTGAAGTCTCTCCACTGTAAAGCTATTTTTCACCACTTTCAATACTCTACTCTTTGGAAACCAATCGCTAAGCACATCCAATACACAATGAATGGGAAATTAAGCTTCTATTCTTGAAGTAGAGAGAACAACTACAAGAAATATTTGTAATTCTTCCTTATGAGAGATTTGTCGCTTTCACTATATGTTTATATTTATTTATTCAATCATTATTTATATCACTAGGGACATGTTTATTTTATATTATGAATGATGATGTAATATTATGTTATTTAGTTAGTTGCTGAAACTGTTCCAGCTTTTGTTAGTGAAAGCCAATTTAGGTTGCTCCTGTATCCCACTGAGATGCCTCCGTGGTTTTGTGTTTTAAAACTTTTATTTTCTGGCATTAAAGCTCATCATCACTGGTCATTAGAGAAATGCAAACCAAAACCACATTGAAATACAATTTCATGCCAGTTAAAATGGTGACCATCAAAAAATCAGGAGACAACAGATGCTGGAGAGGATGTGAAGAAAGAGGAACACTTTTATACTATTGGCGGGAGTGTAAATAAATTCAACCATTGTGGAAGACAGTGTGGTGATTCCTCAAGGATCTAGAAATAGAAATACCATTTAACCAAGCCATCCCATTACTGGGTATATACCCAAAGGATTATAAATCCTTCTATTATAAAGACAAATGCACATGTATATTTATTGTAGCAGTGTTTATAATAGCAAGACTTGGAATCAACCCAAATGCCCATCAATGATAGACTGGATAAAGAAAATGTGGCACATATACAACATGGAATACTATGCAGCCATAAAAACGGATGCGCTTATGTCCTTTGCAGGGACATGGATGAAGCCGGAAACCATCATTCTCAGCAAACTGACATAAGAACAGAAAACCAAACACCACATGTTCTCTCTCAAAAGTGGGTACTGAACAATGAGAATGCATGGACATAGGGAGGGTAACATCACACGCCAGGGACTGTCAGGGTGTGGGGGTTAGGGGAGAGACAGCAGGGGGTGGGGGGATGGGAGAAGGATAGCATTCAGAGAATACCTAATGCAGACGGCAGGGTGATGGATGCAGCAAACTACCATGGCATGTGTATACCTATGTGACAAACCTGCACGTTCTGCACGTGCACCATCAAACTTAAAGTATTTTTTAAAAAGTTATTCCAGGCTAACTCTGTTCATTTTTCCAAGGATCTTTTATTCCTTTTCTTGAAAAATGATATTAGAAATCAAGATCTGGGCACTGGAAAGCCATTATTTTTAAAAATTAAATTTTCTAATTTTTTATTTATTGTACATTAGATCACTATTGATATGTGTATGTTGATCTTAAAAATGCCTACATGGCCGGGCGTGGTGGCTCAAGCCTGTAATCCCAGCACTTTGGGAGGCCGAGGCGGGTGGATCACGAGGTCATGAGATCGAGACCATTCTGGTCAAAATAGTGAAACCCCGTCTCTACTAAAGATACAAAAAATTAGCTG
>CAUYOR010003724.1:0-58908 GCA_963573925.1 Callimico goeldii
TGGCACATATACACCATGGAATATTATGCAGCAATCAGAAATTATGAGTTTGTGTTGTTTGTAGGGACATGGATGAATCTGGAGAACATCATTCTCAGCAAACTGACACAAGAACAGAAAATGAAATACCTCATATTCTCACTCATAGGTGGGTGATGAAAAATTAGAACACATGGACACAGGGAGGGGAGTACTAAACACTGGGGTCTATTGGGGGGAAAAGGGGAGGGACAGTGGGGGGGGGCAGGGGAGGGATAGCCTGGGGAGAAATGCCAAATGTGGGTGAAGGGGAGGAAGGAAGCAAAACACACTGCCATGTGTGTACCTATGCAACTGTCTTGCATGTTCTGCACATGTACCCCAAAACTTAAAATGCAATAAAAAATTAAAAAAATAAAAATAAATAAATACATGTAAATTAAGACAAAAATAAAAAAGAAAGAAAGGGACCTATCTTTGTTGGGTGAGATCCAGTAACTTGATCAGTGCAAACTTTTAAAAATGAGAATGAATTTCAGACAACTAAATTTAATTTCTACAATAGTGTCCAGAGTGCTTGCATGTACTATGACCAACGGAACATGCTTATATTCTGAAATACCATAAATTATTCATAACATTAGATAACTTAAAAGTAATTTGAATTTATTAGACCATTTGGCTGTAGCATTGCCTACCTGCCACAGTTTAATATAACTCTCAGCTATAAATTCTGTACAGGTAATTGGGATTTGGATCCATGTGAAAAAGAGATTGGGAAACTTGTGCTGATGAAAACGTTTTCCACTGGAGAGGGTACGTACTGCCTTCTCGATGGTCTAAGAGGATTCAGTGTTAACTTGAGAAAAACCCTGAAAACAAGGGCTGTGACCAGTACCCAGAGTGATGCATGCCTGGCTGGAGCGGATGCAGTTATGAAACTTCTTGACTCTTCAGAAAAGAGCAAGGACTTGGTTACCCATTGCACAAATTCCATTCCATGAATGTTGGTCCTTCACAGATAAGCTCTCAATGTCTCTATATGATTCAGTGTTTTCAGGCTAGGTATAATCATAAGATCACAGAAAAATTGATTACCACGAAAATATGGCCAATGTTTGCAGCAGCGTCATGATGACCACAAGATCCTTCATGCAACACTCGAGTTCTCTCCTTCATCTTATGGCAATTCCAAGTCTAAATGCTCTTTCCAGCCAGCAATGAAGATTTCCATTGGAAGTTTCTGTTAAAGGAATCCATTGAGCAGCACCAATGAGATCTGCAGAAATTTCAAGATGAGCTTCTGAAATCCACAAAAAATTCTAAACATTTTGCTTAACAACTTTCTCCATATTTAACTTACAGTTTGTACCACTCTATGACAATGTATGCTTTCTAAAAACGGGTCATAGATACTTCTTGATATTCTCTCCATTGCTGATTACTGTTCCAGGGTCTTGGTAGACAAAAATTATCCACTAGGTCAATGAATGAATGAAATATATTCATGCTCATTGGAGAATGAGTGATGTTACTAGACCAAGAAAGTTGACTGAAGGGTGACCATTCTCCTTCAAAATCAGAAGTAGATTTACGTGATGAGGACAAGGAGGATCAGAGGGCCAAAATGGGAACCCTAGGGATATTAATTTTACATTTTTCTGCTTTCTTTCAGATAGCCAATGAATAGAAAACATGGAATTTTGTTACTTTCGTTTTGAGTAAATCCTCGGTATAAGAAAGCATCGCCAAACTAGGAGCACGTCTGAGTCTCGACTGGTCGGCTACTCACAGAACACGGGCATGGGAGAGGTGGCGTGAGGGTGCCGTGAGTCTCTTAGCTTCATGAGTGTTGAATGTTTCACTGTACCCACAATTACCGATTGTTCTCGAGTTTGAGGTGATATGGTCAGGCTCTGTGTCCCCAGTGAAATCACATCTGGAATTGTAATAATCCCCACACGTTAGGGGAGGGATCTTGTGGGAGATGATTACATTATAGGGGCAGTTCCACCATGCTCTTCTCATGATAGTGAGTGCGTTCCCACAAGATCCGATGGTTTTATAAGGGTTTATCCCCCACTTCACTGGGGACTTCTCTGCACTGCCGCTATGTGAAGGATATGTTTGCTTCCTTTTCAGCCATGATTGTAAGTTTCCTGGGGCCTCCCCAGCCCTGTGGAACTGTGACTCAGTTAAACCTATTTCCTTTATAAATTACCCAGTCTCAGGCAGTTCTTTACAGCAGCATAAGAACAGATCAAAACAGTAGGTTTGTGAGACAGTTCTCAGCAAATGCAAGCAAGGTGGCAGCTGTCAGAGGCACACGTCATGGATGTATGTTAGTTTCCTAGGACCGTCATAATAAGCACAAGGTGGGTGGCTTCATGGGACAAATATTTATTCTTCCACCTTTCTGGAGGTTAGAAATCAAATACCAAGGTTGTATTAGTTCATTTTCATGCTGTTGATAAAGACATACGTGAATGGGGAACAAAAAGACGTTTAATTGGACTTAGTTAGACATGGCTGGGAGGTCTCAGAATCATGGCAGGAGGTAAAAGGCACTCCTTACATGGTGGCAGCAAGAGAAAAATGAGCAGGAAGCAAAAGTGAAAACCCCTGATAAACCTATCAGATCCTGTGAGACTTATCCACTATCACGAGACTAGCATGGGAAAGACCGGCCCCCATGATTCAATTACCTCCCACTGGGTCCCTCCCACAACATGTGGGAGTTCTGCCAGATACAAGGTGAATTGAGATTTGGGTGGAGACACAGGCAAACCATATCATTCCATCCCTGGACCCTCCAAATTTCATATCCTCACATTTCAAAACCAATCATGCCTTCCCAACAGTCCCCAAAAGTCTCAACTCATTTCAGCATTAATCCAAAAGTCCACAGTCTAAAGTGTCATCTGAGAAAAGACAAGTCCATTCCACCCATGAGCCCATAAAATCAAAAGCAAGCTAGTTACTTCTTAGATACAATGCGGGTACAGGTATTGGGTAAACAGCCATTCCAAATGGGATAAAATGGCAAAACAAAGCAGGTTACAGGGTTCATGAAAGTCCAAAATCCAGGGGGGCAGTAAAATTTTAAAGGCCCAAAATGACCTCCTTTGACTCCAGGTCTCACATCTAGGTCATGCTGATGCAAGAGGTGGGTTCCCATGATGTCGGGCAACTCTGCCCCTGTGGCTTTGCAGGGTACAGCCCTACTCCTGGCTGCTTTCACAGTCTGGTGTGGTGTGTCTGCAGCTTTTCCAGGAGCATGGTGCAAGCTGTTGGTGAATCTACCATTCTAGGGTCTGGAAAATGATGGCCCTTTTACCACAGCTCCACTAGGCAGTGTCCCAGTGGGGACTCTGTGGGGCTCCAACCCCACATTTCCCTTCTGCACTGCCCTAACAAAGGTTTTCCATGAGGGCTCCACCCCTGCAGCACACTTTTGCCTGGGTATCCAGGTGTTTTCATATATCTTCTAAAATCTAGGTGGAGGTTTCCAAACCTCAATTCTTGACTTCTGTGCACTTGCAGACTTGACACCATGTGGAAGCTGCCAAGATTTGGGGCTTCCACCCTCTGAAGCCACAGCCCAAGTTCTACACTGGCCCCTTTCGGCCATGGTTGGAGCAGCTGAGACACAGGGCATGAAGTTCCTAGACGGCACACAGCATGGGGACCCTGGACCCCGCCCATGAAACCACTTTTTCGTCCTGGGCCTCAGGGCCTGTGATGGGAGGGGTCATGGCCTAGAGACATTTGCCCCATGGTCTTGGGCATTAGCATTAGGCTCCTTGCTACTTATACAAGTGTATGCAGCCGGCTTGACTTTTTCCTCAAAAAAAAAAAAAAAACCAGGTTTTTCTTTTCTACTGCATTGTCAGGCTGTATTGTCACTTTCTGTATTTTTATGCTCTGTTTCCCTTTTAAAATGGAATGATTTTACTAGCACCCTAGTCACCTTTTGGATCCTGGCTGCTTAGAAATTTCTTCTGCCAGATACCCTAAATCATCTCTCTCAAGTTCACAGTTCCACAAATCTCTAGAGCAGGGGAAAAATGTTTCCAGTCTCTTTCCTAAAACATAGCAAGAGTCACCTTTGCTCCAGTTCCCAACAGGTTCTTCATCTCCATCTGAGAGCACCTCAGCCTGGGCCTTATTGTCCATGTCACTATCAGCATTTTGGGCAAAAGCATTCAACAAGTCTCTAGGACGCTGCAAACTTTCCCACATTTTCTTGTCTTCTTCTGAGTCCTCCAAACTCTTCCAACCTCTGCCTGTTACCCAGTTCCAAAGTCACTGCCACATTCTCAGGCATCTTTTCAGCAGCACCCCACTCCACTGGTACCAATTTACTGTATTCGTTCATTTTCACACTCCAGATAAAGACATACCTGAAACATACCTGAAACTGGAAACAAAAAGGGGTTTAATTGGACTTACAGTTCCACATGGCTGGGGAGGCCTGAGAATCATGGCAGGAGGTGAAAGGCATTTCTTACATGGCGGCGGTAAGAAAAAAATGAGGAGGAAACAAAAGCAGAACCCCCCCCCCGATAAACCCATCAGCTCTTATGAGAGTTATCCACTATCACACGAATAGCATGGGAAAGACCAGTTCCCATGATTCACCTACCTCCCCCTGGGTCCCTCCCACAACATGTGGGAATTCTGGGAGATACAGTTCGAGTTTAGATTTGGGTGGGGACACAGCCAAACCATACCAAGGGTGCCTGCACATCAGATCCTCTGGAAGGCTCTGAGGGGAACCTGTTTTCTGCCTCTCCCCTGGCTTCTCACGGTGGCTGACAGCCCCTGCCTTCCTTGGCTCACAGATGCATCACTGCAATCTCTGTCTCCATCTTCCCATACCGATCCCCCTGTCTGTGTGTCTGGATCTCTTCCTATAAGGACACAAGTCACATTGGATTAGGGACTGCCCTAACTACCTCATCTTAACTGGATTATGCCTGCAAAAATCCCATACCCAAATAAGGCCATATTCACAAGTACTGGAGGTTAGAACTTCAGCTTGTCATTTCTGGAGACACAGATCCACTGGCAGCCTGGTCCGCAGGGCACTGGGACTCAGAGTGAGATGCTACAGCCCACTGGGGCTGCCCTTTCCTTCAGGATGATGGGCCACGATCACTAGGAGAGGTGCTCTAAAGAGGTTCTCTAATGGAGAAGCACACTGTGTGTTCTTCTTCTTGGGGGTGGGTTCTGTATCTCATCTGGAGGTGGCTACGGGAGTACACACGTGCAAAAATTCTACAAGCTGTGCACTTATGGTTTGGTATTTTACTATATGTCACTGACATCTCAACGATGTTTCAAAAATGATGCTGGGCCCAATCCAGCACATATTTTCTGTGGCGTATATACTACAGGAATCTGTGCATCCCTGATCTGACAGTGAGCCATGCCACTTTCCAACTTACACAGTATCTTGCATTCACATGTAATCATCATATCTTTGAGTTAATTATATACATACCAGCAATGTTCTTTTTTCCTTGCATTATTCATATAGTAATTGTATTTACTTCATTTGTTCATTATTTGATTCATTAAATGAGAGTTGTGACACCCTAGATATTGTAGAAATTGCTGCAGAGGCAAAGATGACTCATATCTGACTTCTAGTCACAGAGTCAGACAAGAGGCAGACAGTTATGTAACAAGTAAAAGATCACATCTGCAGGACCAGTGGGCACCAGAGGGGCCCAGGGCAGCAGTCCTTAGCAGGCAGAGCTTGGCCAAGGCAGCAAAGGGACGATGCTTGAGTGAGGGGGAATTCTAGTGACAGGTGTACGGGCCAGGCAAATAGGAGAGGAATACAAAGGACTGACCACGGGATGGGGATATATATACACCCGTGTGTGTGCGTGCATGTGCATATGTGTCCGGATGTGTATACAAACACATGTGTACACGTACACAGGCATGTATGCATTTGCAGTGAGCTTCCCCACCTCTGCTCTCGGAGGAAAACTCTCTTGCCTGCCTGGTCAGCATTAGGTCAGGACCTAGTTGTACTGGGTGGGTGAGGCATGAAGAGGAGGTTCAGGTGAGAGCAGGCCAGGTGGCTTTATAAGTGGCTGACGTGGGAGGGGAGTGACACGGGCAGGGATGCTTTAGGAGTACCGGGAGCTGGTAGTAATGAGCAGCCGTCGTGAGCCACAGCATTCAGGGACAGGACTGGGTGAAGGCGGGGTAAGGGGCCTTCCTGCATATGGTTCATTCTGACCTGCCTCTCTTCCTTGCTCCCCCAGAGAGCAGGTAGTACAGGTTCACATTCCTCTCTCAATTTCTGGAGCTTTGTCTGTCTCCTAGTAGATGCCACCCCACGGAGCCGGGCCTTCAGGCTGGAGCAGAGAACCGCGCTGATTCTGGTTACAATAATAGCAGGTATTTCCTTTAGTGTCTAGTGCTCTTCAGGAGTCAGCTCTTGTACACACATTATCTCTAATTTTCTAAATAAGCTTGTGAGGCTGGCTTAAATATTCAGGAAATGCCAAAGTGTTGACTGGCCCAGGCTGCCACTGATTCACCGGGTGTCAAAGCTGCCAAACCACCTTTACAAACTCGAACTCGCTGGCTTTTCAGGGTCATTACACAATGCTCATACCCAGGAGTCAGTCCTTTATAGTCTTCATTGTACACAGCATGAGAGTTTGAGGCAAAGCAAGAAAATAGCATGACAGTCCCTCACTGACAGGCTGAGTCTCGGGGTGACAAGCCACATTTCCTCTGCATCCCCACCCCAGTCCTACAGCTCAGCCCAGAGCCAGGCACACGAGGGCAGTGGGCATCCACTCTGCAACCCCTCCACAGCACATGTAGCCCCCTAAGTCACATAGCATCTGCTGATGGCTTTCACGCACTTTTCAGCCAGTTCTCAGCACGACTCTGTCTTCTGGAAAAAGCTCTTCCCACCTTCCCAGTGTGGAAGATCCTGGGCGGCAGAGTCATCCGCTCAGTTCCACCCAATGCTGAACTGTGCAGTGGACCCAGGCCTGGTGAGTGGCCCTGCCCTGCTCTATACACTCAGCTCTCCACACTCAGCTCCATCTGCTGAGACCACCGCAGGTCTCTCCCTAGAGATCTTTGTGTGGGGTGGCCACATCCACTCACTTGCAGGACCTGGAGGACAGACAAAGGCCCTCTGCACTCTTCCGACAGCAAGAGCTTCTCTGCATTTAAACGCTCACCGCACATTCAATGCTCCCTGAGCACTTTAGTTCCATCCTCTCAGAACAGCCCTGTGAGAGGAGCACCACTGCCCCCATTCACTGCAGAGGAGACCCTGGCCTGGAAGGAGTCTTCATCCAGTGGGGAGGCAATGATGCTGGAAGCCTGCAGGCACCCCCATCTTCACACACTACACTCATGGACCACGTGAGTTTCTTCCAAAAAAAAGAGAATAATTTATGGTCAGTTTAGTTCCAGT
This sequence comes from Callimico goeldii, assembly GCA_963573925.1. Lineage (NCBI taxonomy): Eukaryota > Metazoa > Chordata > Mammalia > Primates > Cebidae > Callimico > Callimico goeldii. The sequence continues at coordinate 7,442 of CAUYOR010003724.1, forward strand.
TTTAATTTCTTTTCTATTAATTAATTTTAATGTTATGTATCCCACGGTGGGAAAACTACTAGGTCTTTCAACAGATTGACAATGCACTTGGAGAATATGCGTCCTGGATTGGGACTGGAGGTGGTCTACACAGTGAGATTAGGCAAAGGCTGAGGCGACTTGCTTGGTATTCCTGGGATTCGATTCCATCTGGGCCTCCTGTTGTATATTCCACCCATCATTGTTCACCATCTGACCAGCAAAGTACTGAGGCTCCTGCCACATGGACCTCACCATCGCTCAGATCTTCCATCCATCATCACTGACCATCTGACCAGCAAAGCACTGAGGCCCCACCATGTGCACCTTGCCTTTCCTCAGGTCTACTCAGCAGGGTTTTGGCAGACAGGTCAGCAACCACTGAAGAACTCAGACTCAGAGTGCTGAGACAGGGACCTCTGGGGCAGGTGTGGGAGTGGAACCACAGAGATAGAGGCAAATCCCACTGAAGGAGTATGGGGGCCGCGGCCAGCCATGCCCATCTACTGTGAGCCACAGTCACTCATAGCTGTGATGTTCTGCATATTGGGCACAGACCTCCCTGCCCAGCGCTCTGCTGCATCATCAACCAGGATGAAGGGGAAAGTCACCGTGTCTGAGAGATCCCAAGCTTCAGGATGTCCCCACGTGGTGCTGTGGTGAGAACAGAAATGTCTCCCTTAGACTGGATGTACCTAAGAAGGGCTCTCAGCAAAGCTGCCAGGGTGAGCATTAGCTGTGGAACAGGCTTGGGTACCACTTCTCCTTCTTGCCAGTGGGGCCCCTACAGAGAGAATTTCATTCTGCAATTGAAGTGAAAATGAACTTTCAGAAACAACTTTGCAAGTTTAGATTGAGTGTTAAACGTGCTGCTAGCTTAAAAATAAGTGCATTCACCTTCAGAGACGTCTAAACTCTAGGAATTAGAAACTCAGAAGTGCCATCTTTTTTTTTCTTTCTGTAGAAAAGCAAATCGGATTTTAGTTTAATTGCAAGAAAAATGCAGAAATCATATTTTAATTTGTCTCTCTCCAGCTTTTTGTGAATATACGATTTTAAGCCCACACTGAACTAATTTTATGAGTCTCATACATTGCTTGTATGCAAGTCCTTTTATGAGGACTTTTAAAAATCATTGATATTATGCAGCTTGAGGTCTAATAAGCAAAATACTTTCTGGACCACATGACAAGCTGTTCACTGAAACTGTGTCTGTACCGTGGTGGTGGAGGGAGGTCGGCTTCTTTTCTGAAGTCTGCATCAGAGCAGCCGTTCTTGCTCTCAATGCTTTTGACTCAGCAAATGACTATTACTCCACGAAATAAAATGTGAAGTTGCTCTGAAGTTTTAAAATAATAATTATAGTGAGTTTAGTTTGAACTAAAAGCAAGTCACCCAGCAATTGAAACTACTGAAGCAAATTTTTTCTGGGCACAGATTCAAGGGGCCAAAAAGCTGGGTGCCCACCTTGGACAGGCCTGCCAGCACCTGCTCTGCCTTCCTGACTTCACTGAGGCCGGTGGGACCTAACCCGGAAGTTCAGTGAGAAGACGTGTCTCAGGACCAGAGCCTGCTTCTCTGCTCACTTCCTCCGCAGCGTCCAGCCTGGTCTGCCAGCTGTGCTCCACATTCAGCCCTTGGAGCCCTTGCCAGGCATTGCTTCTCTGATTCTGACTCTGTTCCCCTGTTCATCTACAATTTATGGTTATCACTGGGGCAACATCAGCCTTTAGTTGTTGGAAACAACCCAACAAGCTCAACACCCACCATCCAGGGTCCAACTCCTCCTCAGCCCTGCCCACAGGTGGTGTCACTGAAGAGGAAAGGTTGGAGAGAGAAGTCATGGTTTTGCCAGAGCACGGGGTGCCCAGCAGCTCGGGGTAAGTGTCGGGAGTTGTTCTCCCCTCCACAATGATTTTGGCCAGGAAGAGTCAGTTAAGGGAGAGAGCAGAAGAGGCAGGAAAACAGAGAACAGCATCAGCCACTGATTGGCTCCTGCACTGGTCCAGGCTTCGTGCACATAACCCTCATCCATAAATGGTCCTGTCAGTGAGGTCAAGCAAGTCCCTTAACTTGCATGGATAGCAGGGACCAGAGGGGAGGTTTGGACCCAGGATTTCTGATGCAAAAAGCCCCTCCCATTGCAGTCAGCCTCCACGAGGGGCCCTTGATCTTGCACTTTTGTTCTTTATCCTTTTCATAATTAGTTTTCCTCCCTGTTTCTCCTACTTTACCTTGACAGTGAGGCTTTATTTCTTTTTATTGGTAGCAGGCATACATGGCAGAGACATTCCCTGAAAGGCCCTTTGACCATTCTGGGACTAGAGGATTCCCCATAGGTCATCTCAGGGGATGTTCACATTCGCCCAGGAGGTGCAGACCAGTATCCTGTGTGAGCACCACAGCCAGGCCAGCCCTGCAAGCCCCTTCCCCAGAAGCCAAGCACCCACAGTTCCACGTGAGAGCCACACTTCTCAGGTAGGGCAGTTGCAGGTGGTCAGGACAGAACAGGAAGGCTTTCTCATGGAGCTAAAGAAAGAGGAAAGAAACACAAAAACTTCTCAACAAAGACGGGTTTATTCTGCAGAACAAACCTGAGAGGGTCTTCTGTCCAATTTCCATCAAGAGCATTATCTCTTACAGAGGAAGGGTGTCTAAGGGTCTGGGAAGGGGAGCAAACTGCAGACTCAGACTGTTTCTGTGTAAGGGAACGTTTATTGCAGAGCTAGAATGTCTCTGGTCAGAGTGTAGGTCATCTTGGGGATGGCACGTTTCTGGTTAGAGAGGGGTTTATCTCAGGGTTGGAATGTTTCTGGTCATGCTGACATTAGCCATTAGGCTGGTGTTTTGGGGCTGGATTTAGGCGGTTTTTAATCAAGGGAACTTAAAATGGTGGTGCGTGTCCAAGATGCCGATGCTATAGCTCTGTCGCTTCCCTCTGCAGGGCTCAGCCCAGAACTGGCTCCCACCGGAGGCTGCTGAGTGGGGAGGAAAATGAATGGAGAAAGGAGAGAGGGTGAGCACTCTTACAATGCAGGATACGGATGTGAACCCTCCCACCCACCCCTTTTAAAGAAACAGCTCCCTGCAGGTACTGTTCAGAACCCTTAACGCCTCCCACTGGGTGGGGCCCAGCTTCTTCCTACTTCACAGGTGGAAGCAGGAGGTGGTTTGCTCTGTGACCACATAACGAGGCCCACGCAGCAGGGGCTCCAGATGCCCACTTTGCTGCTCCACACCTGCCCACCTCTCACTGCCCCTTTCTTCTTCCCCTCCCTGGCCTGTAGGGAGAGAAAGTTCGCACCATCCTTCATTTCCTTTGATTTCCTGTTTTCTTCTCTCACTGGTGTGGAGAGATAAAATGGTTACACACAGAGGTAAAGAAAAGGGGGTCTTCCCCAAACCTGGAGACTGCCTGGGCAGGCATTTGCTGCCATTGAAGTCTGACAATGGGGCGGGAGATGACACGCAGGAAAGCCGGGGCCCCTCCTTCAGCGGCTGAGAGGCCCAGGCCTTGCTGCTCCAGGAAAGAGCTGAAAGCCTCTGCACCACTGCTGAGTTCATTAAATGGCTTCTGCCATATTAATCTTTTGTTTCTACTTAGCAGAGGTTACAGTGAAGGGAGGAGGTGAGAGCCAGGGTGTGTGGGCTGGATGGGAATCACCATGGGAACGGTAGCTGGATCACCAACTGGCAATGAACCGCTGGGGCCCAGCCCCGGAACTACATCCTGGAAGGAAGCACAGAAGGTCTAGGTGGCGGCTTGGCAGACCCAGACCCGGGGTGACAGTGGTGAATGGTCCCACAGGTGACCCAGAGCCTGGCCGCAGCCTGCCCTCCCAGCCCGGGGGCAATCTGCTGGCACCGGGAGAAGTAGCTGAGTCAGGTCCTTCTGTGTGAGCAGAGAGCTGCCCGCCAGTGCGGTTTCCACAGCCCACATTTTCAGAGGACGGGGATGGAGCCTCCCACCAGTGGAGGAAGTCCGTGCAGTCCAGGCCACACCCTGGAGGCCGGGCACCTGCAGCTTCATGTCCTGGAGTCTGCTGCTAATGCAAATCCTCTCCCTGCTGCTAATGTGAATCCTGTCCCTGCTGCAAATGCGAATCCTGTCCCCGCTGCCAAGGCAAATCCTCTCCCTGCTGCTAATGTGAATCCTGTCCCTGCTGCTAATGAGAATCCTGTCCCCGCTGCTAATGCGAATCCTCTCCCTGCTGCAAATGCGAATCCTGTCCCTGCTGCTAATGCGAATCCTGTCACTGCTGCTAATGCGAATCCTGTCCCCGCTGCTAATGAGAATCCCATCCCTGCTGCAAATGCGAATCCCGTCCCTGCTGCAAATGCGAATCCCGTCCCTGCTGCTAATGGGAATCCTCTCCCTGCTGCAAATGCGAATCCTCTCCCGAGGCAGGCCCAGGTCGCAGAGGTGCTCGGGGTGGCCCAGACGCTAGGTGTTTGGAGCCCCAGTGGGTTACAAGGCTGCTCCAGGTTGGGAATCCCTGAATGGTCTTCTCAGAGGAGGGGATTCTGCCGAGAGCCAGGCGGTGCAGCACCGAGCAGGCAGGCTGCACACTCAGGATGGCAGACGAGGCAGCATAGAAAAGGCCGGCTGTTCCAGCCACCAGTTCACAACCGCCTTCCAGAAAATTCTTTCCACATAATTAAACGGCTAGAACACAATGAGGGATTTTCATTCTGATGGCGTCTAGACATTTTCTTATCCACAGAACTTTTTGATAAGAAATTTTACATGTGGTCCCAATGCCCACGAGAGCAAGTGGGAGTGTAGCTGTTTTACTTATGACAGGGAAGTTGCAGAAAAGAAATAAGCCAGCCCCTCTTGAATAACCCTAGGGTGTGTTCATGGACCTCCAGGATTCCAAAATGCAGAGTTTTTAAACTACCAAGGTACTGTAATCTCATTTTTATTGTTGGAATTATTCTTTACAGCATAACTAACAAGTGATTATTTTAAGTATTTGGTGGGAAAATGGCCAGTCTTCCCTAACAAAAGATATTTTTATCCTCTATTTCTAAAAGAAACTTCTACTTTTGATCTAAATAATCATTATGCAATTTAGGGAAACTTACTATGAGTAATGGGGAACTCACTACCAGTCACGCGATTTCTATGTTTGAATTAACTTCTGATGGTGTGACCTGCAGAAAGTTACTTGCCCTTTATGAATCTTATTTTTTTTTCTGCAAAATAAAGATAATAATGATACCAACCTCATCAGGTTACTGAAATAATTGAATGAGATCATTAACTTAAAGTCTGGCATGTGATAAATGCTCAGTGAAAGTTAGCTATCATTACTGGAATCAATGATCACTATTGAGATACTCTAACTATTGAACTTACACTTGCATAAATTTTCCCCAATGCTTAGCTCTATCCCCGAGAGCCACCCAGAATGATCAGCTGGAACTCCCTCGGACTTCAGAGAAAATAGAATCCTTCAGTCAAGACAGACTTAGCTTTCAGGGCAGCAAACTTAAAAACTGACCTGAAACGTCATCCTTCCTTTGTCTGCCCTCTCTTTTGTTTTGCTTACTGTTTTGGGGTTTTTCCATAGAAACGAAACCAACATAGCACATATCGATAGATTTATCGTGGGGCACTACTGGCTCACATAATTATTGAGGCTGAGAAGATCCACAACCTATATCTGCTGGCTGCACACCCAGGGAAACGGGTAGTGTTGTTCCAGTCCAAACCCAAAGGCCTGAGAACCAGTGGAGTCATTTGTGTAAGTCCAACTCCAGAAAAGAACGAGGAGCACAAATGGCCAAGAGCAGGAGAGGGTAGATGTCCCAGCTCGAGCAGAGACAGGGAATCTGCTCTTTTGCTGTCTTTTTGTTTCACTGGGACCCTCAGTGGACTGGCTGAGGCCTTCCCACATGGGTGAGGGCGTCTTCTTTACTCAGTTTACTGGTTCAAATGCTAGTCTCTTCTGGACACACCCTCACAGAAACACCCGGAAATCATGCCTTACCAACTGTTTTACTTCATCTTACATGGCTATAAAGGAGTACCTGGGGCTGGGTAATTTATAAAGAAAAGAGGTTTATTTGGCTCACAGTTCTACACACTGCACAGAAAGCATGGCACCATCATCTGTATCTGGTGAAGCCTCCGGGAGCTTCTACTCCTGGTGGAAGACTTGGGGAGAAGTCATCACATGGTGGGACAGGGAGGAAGACATGGGGAGGAGGTGCCGAGTCATTTTTAACAATCAAATCTTGCTCGTAGCTCTCTCTCATAGAGTGAGAACTCATTACTAAGAGGATAGCACCAAGCAATTCATAAACCGTCCATCCCCACAGCCCAGACATCCCCACTAGGTCCCACCTCCAACACGGGAGGTTTTTAAATCTCAAGTTAAAAAAATTTTAACAGAGATAGAGGGGACAAATATTGACGCCAACTATCTGGGCACCCCATACCCCAGTCAAGTTGACACCTAACATTAATCATCACACTTATCTTCCCACCCGTGATTGGTGCCTGGTGGGTCTGCCCCGTTGGGAACCTCCTCCTAGAAGCATTTCACCTCTCCTTTCCCTTCCAGCCTCCACCCCATTGGAGCCCCCACCGGCATGCGCACACCTGGTCTTGGTTATCCCAACAACAGCAACGAAAGGCTGGGCACAGTGGCTCACAGCACTTTTGGAGGCTGAGGTGGGTGAATCATGAGGTCAGGGGTTCAAGACCAGCCTGGCCAAGATGGCAAAACCCTGTCTCTACTAAAAGTACAAAAATTAGCCAGGCATGGTGGTTGTCACCTGCAATCCCAGCTACTTGGGAGGCTGAGGGAGGAGAATTGCTTGAACCCAGAGGCCAAGGTTGCAATGAACTGAGATCACACTGCTGCACTCCAGCCTGGGTGACCGAGTGAGACTCTGCCTCAAACAAACAAATGTCTCCACCCCCATTCACTTCCCGCTGCAGTCCTGTGTCAAGTCTTCTGTCCACCACGACTCTGCAGGAAACTTGTTCTCCATGCCATCTGCATTTCCTGCTTCCCATCCATTCTCGTGGCGTTTCCCCTGGAAACACTCTCTTCAAGAACATCAGTGACTTACTTACGATAAAGCTCAATGGAAGATTTTCAGATTTTGTCTTTTTTTTAATAAAAATCTTTTAGCAACATGATAATATTGATTACTATATGGTTTACTGAAAAGTTTTCTCCAGGAGTTTTTGGTGTCAGATGCTCTGGAATTTGCTTTAGCCAGTGTGGGAGTCACTTTGGGCTTCCACAATAACATCTCACAGACTGGGCAGCCTAAACATCCAGAATCCACTTCCCACAGTTCCGGAAGCTCAAAGTCTGCGACCAAGGTGCCGGCAGGGCATGTTGTCCTGAGGCTGCTCTCCACATGTGCTGGACAGACTGCCTCCATGTCACCAGGCCTCACAAACAGCATTCTCAACGCCGACGTGCTCGTCACTCCCAGAGCAGGTGTCTGTTCACCACTGTATCTCAGTGAACTCGTTTATGCATTCACCCACCCCCTCATCTATCCAGCCAAAAAGTATGTCTTGAGCACTGTGCCTGAACTGTCTCTAGACTCACAAGCTTACAGTAGAAGGAGAATGTCAGATTTTAATTACATAATTTCTTGAACCAAGGGAAAGTTTCATGTACAGTAACCACTGTGACAGAGAGAAACACATGAGAGCAGGTCCAGGGATGTTTCCCAGTTCATGAAGAAGGGTGTGTTTTCCAAAGAGGAGACGCTCAAGCTAACACTGAACAGATGCGGGGAGTAAGTAGGCATGGGGGCACAGAGTTCCACCCCAGGGGAGAGTGTGCAAGAATGGGGACAGGGTGGCGTGAGTGATGGGTTGGGGGCTGAGAAGCAGGGGTGGCTGGACCGCATCAGGAGTAGTGGGAAGTCATGAGTGCGTCTTTTTGTTTCTGTGAAAAGTAATAGAAATCCACCAAGGGCATTAAGCAGTGGGGTGACAGTACAAGATTTTCATCTTAAATAATAGATCTCTTTGATTATCATATGGTGCATGCACTGGAGAAGAGATGCAGATGAACGCTGCTGTTACTGCAATGGTCCCAGCAGCTATGGCCCGAATCATGGTGGGGAAAATGCAGACACGAATTTTTGTCTGAGAGACATAGGAGGAAATAAAACCACATGTCACGGTGATAGATTGAACTTGAGAGGAAGAAAGGGAAAGGTGTTGCTGTGGTTTCGATCTGTTCCCCAAAGTTGATGTGTGGGAAACTTCATCCCCAATGCAACAGTGTTGACAGGTGGCATCTTTGAGAGGCAACTGGGTCGGGGGCACTGTCCTCATAAATGGATTAAGGCCATTGCCAGAGGAGTGGGTTCCTGCTAAAACGGATGAGTTTGGCTTCCTCTGTTCCCTCCCCACCTCCCTTTTCTCCTTTTCTCCCTTCCTTCCTCAACCCCCATCTGCTTTTCGCTATGAAATGAGACAGAAAGAAGACCCTTGCCAGACATGTGCCCCTGGACCTTGGACTTTTCAGCCTCCAGAATGGTATGAAATAAATCTCTGTTCTGTATTAATTACCCATGCTCATTACCATTTTGTTATAGGAGAACGAAATGGACTAAGACAGGTGTCATAGTGATTCTTGGTTTCTGGGCTTGTACAACTGAATGGGCAGTGATAGCCTCAGGGAACAGAGGGGAGCTGGGAGGGGCTTGGGGAAAGGGCTGGCATGAGTTTGAGATAGATTAGTGGGGAAGCCAGGGAAGAGGAATGTCAGGTGGGGGCTGGGTCTGGGTTGGAGGTCTCAGCTAGTGAGCGAACATGTGCAGGCAGTGCTTTTAGTTGTGGGTACAGAGGCTGTCTGGAGAGAGGGCACAGAGCATGGAGGGGCAAAGAGGAAGACCCAGGCCAAGACCCCAAGCCTTACCGACGTGTAGAGGAGGATGAAACACCAACAGGACTGTGAGGGCCCCACTTCATTATGGGGCAAAACAGGAGTCTGGGGTCATGGAAACCTAGAGATGTGAAGGACTTTGCTGAGGAAGGAAGCTCTTTGCTGTGTTTAGAAACCTGGAGGTCATAGTTTATTAGACAAAAGTGAAATGGTTGCCGAGCCATATACGGGCAGAGACCAGACTGGACCCTGCTGAGGAGAGGATGGGAAGGAGGAACTGGAAGTCGTGTCCTGAGAACTTGCTCAGGAAGCTGAAGGAGTGGAACGAAAGTGAGGGGTGGATGCGAGTGGAGAAAGAAACATTCCGCTATTTCATTCACCAGCTTTTAAGCCTGATGTCATCTAATGGAGAAAATGTTGTAGGACTTACCCGGGTCTGGGTTAAACACCCATCACTCCTCTTGCTGAGCGTTGGTGGCTGAGGTCTCACCTGAGTTCTCCAGCCAGTGTCCAAGGCTAAAGACAACAGTCCTGTTCCACTGCACCCCCTCTTTTGGAGGCTACCCCATCAGTGACTGGTCATTGCAGGGCTATAAAAGCCCAGTCACCTAACCTCACAAGGAAAGCTCTGAAGGGCTGTCCCAGCTGCAGAGAACTGACTGATTGATTGATCTGATCATTGACTGATTGATTGATCTGATCACTGGCTGATTGATTGGCTGAGACAGAACTGCAGTATAGCTTCTGCCTTGCCTCCTCCTGCTCACTTCACTCCCCGAAGCGGTTGGTCCTGGGTCCCTCCATGTCAAAACCTCTTTCCCAGGTAGCCTAGACCGTGGCATTGCATTAGGAGGCAGCCTCTGTCATGAGCACTCTAGTCCTGTTTAGTTGAAGCGCCGGCAGAGCATTTCCTGCTGTGAGGGAGCCGACAGAGGAAGGCTGGACGTGCAGCTCCTTTCATGTGCTCCCCGCCATGCTCCCCCCACTCCCGTGCTCCCTCAACTCTGCTCCTGTGCTCCCCCCGCCCCCGTGCTCCCCCAGCTCTGCTCCCTCCATTCCCATGCTCCCCCCGCCCCCGTGCTCCCTCAGCTCTGCTCCCGTGCTCCCCCAGCTCTGCTCCCTCCACTCCCATGCTCCCCCCGCTCCCGTGCTCCCCCAGCAGAACAGTCATCCCTCCTGGATGTAAAGAGCTTCATTCGTGGCCACTGTGATGCACTGAGTCTTTAAAATACACATTGTTGCTGAAATACATGCACATACACACATTTCCTCCACTCTCAATTACCTCATAAACTGAGTGTGTCCTGTGACCATACACTGCATCCTCTATTTCTGTCAGTTATTTTGCATTAGGATGAGCAGTTTTGATCCATGATAACTGAAAAAAAATAGTTTTTTGAATTTGTCAAAATGAAATAAAGAAAGATTATTAGGCTGCATGATAAAATCCAAGCTTTGTAACTTGAGGTGTCTGCAAGTGAATGATCTAAGATTGAAGAATAGAGTAATCAGCAAGCAATTAAGCATTGGTAAAAGTCCATTAATAATGTGAAGAGCACCATAAACACCTCTAAACCTGGGAGTACTGAATGACAATTATATAATTTAATGCTATCTGGATAAAACTGTAGCCTCAGAGAATTTCTAATGTTTGGGAATTTGAAAAAAAAAAGGCAAAGTGATTGCAGTGCTCAGGATGTGGTTAGAGCTACTGTTTCCAGGAAAGTTACTTCCTTCCTCCCTGGTCCATGTGTGTCTTTCCAGCCTTTGACATTATCTCCCTACTCAATGGTCAGGCTAACACTGGAGGGCTGGGAGCACCCTGCCTTGTGAATGGAGTATCACCCACGACCAGGAAGATAGCCTGGGGCATGCAGGCACCCAGTGAACACTGGGAGGGTGAGTGGGTGGGTGGAGAGAAGAATACGGGTATGCTTACTTACTCCTTAAATTTTGAAATATGTCTAGTGAGTTTAGTTGTTAATATATGACACACACATATCCAAATTAATTATGCATATTCTAGTGATTTGGGGGCCACTAAACTTCTATGAAGAGAGGCAGTATATGATCACTGTTATATGCTAAGGCCTTAAGGAATGGAGGAGCCTCATCCTGGATGGTACCTCATCCCAAATCAACCTAGCTTCCAGAGCTATCGATTTATTTCTTCATTCATTCATTCATTCATTCATTCATTCATTCATTCAAAAAAACAGTATGTGCTTACCACGAGGTGACGTTGGGGCAAATGAGGTCTTATTCCTGCTCGTGAAACTGACCACTGTTAAAAGATGATCTCACCTATTACTTCCACGATTTATCTGAATTTATTCGCTTCATTTTGTCTCATCTTTCGTTTTTCTTTGTGTTTATTTCGGGGCGTGGTTACCCTCCTTCGGGTAATCATTGCGTGGTTGCTGACATTACCTATCCCGCATGTCTAATATTGCAAAGCACATTATTGCTATCACAACCCTTATTTTTATCTGCTCTCACAGACATTCCTCATGTTAAACACTTTGCTAGATGCATTATATATGTGAACACCATCTGTAGAATGGAGAGTCTTAGGATCAAATGAGATAAGGACAGTGGAAGAATCACATATCCACGTAAAATTTCGTGGAAACGTTGAAGTGCTGTAAGAAAATTGTGGCATCAATAGATGAACGTTTTGTAGATAGACACACATAGAGAATGTGAATCCACATCAGTCTGATCCCAAGATTGAGGGTTCTTGTAAGCTTCAGTGTATCTACCATCGGCCAGGGCAGCTAGACCTTCATTCACTGGGCAGTTGCTTTGTTAAATCAAAGCAAATAAAAGTTATTAAAAACAAAGCCGTGTTGGTTAAATTTATTTTGGAACCTGGTGGCGTAACTGACGTACGGAAGCTATGCGAGGCATCATTAATAATTCTGCTCGAATACCCAGGTGAGTAGTCAAGGTGCCTGTTCTCTGACAGAGTGTGGGTCTAACTCCCCCGGGTCTTCCTCTTCCTCAAACCTGTATTTGCTCCTGAGAACGCACCTGCCTTTCTGTTTGCACCAACACTGTTCCCCAGAACCCACCTGATCAGAACAGCCTATGTAAGAAGATAGCCACCATTTTCACTGTGGACAGAACTTCCTTTCTTGTTTTTTGGTGTTTTTTTTTTTTTTTTTTTTTTTTTTTGTCTCACTCTGTCACCCAGGAAGGAGTGCAGTGGCAATGGCATGATCTCGGCTGACTGCAACCTCTGCCTCCCATGTTCAAGCAATTCTCCTGTCTCTGCCTCTTGAGTAGCCTGCAACCACACCCAGCTAATTTTTGTATTTTTAGTAGAGGCAGGGTTTCACCATGTTGACCAGGCTGGTCTTGAACTCCTGATCTCAGGTGATCTGCCCGTCTCAGCCTCCAGAACTTCCTTTCTGCTGCAGCCACTGCCTTCAGACTCAGGACCCCCTCAAGGGGCACCCTGGCCCCTCATGTGTACTCAGTAGGAGAGAGCTCATCGGATTTTTCACCAGGAGCAGGTGCAGCACAGCCCATTGTCAGCAGTTTGGTAAATCTGAGCGACCTCCCATTATCTCAATTTCATCATCTACCAAAGAAAGAGGTTAGACTGTCCACTGGGAGAGGTTGCCGAGACCGTGACACGGAATCATATAGTTGAAATTTCTTTATAAATTCTAGAATTCAAAAACAAGATGCAGCTATTGTTACCTTAACTCTGCAGCACCGTTAGAATTTCCCCATCTGGTCACTGAGAGCACAAAATACAGTCACTCCAGGTGGGGATTATGTATTGATTAATGAAACAGAGGTTTCCGTCAGTGCCAGGGTCTCACAGCCTAACGTGTCTGCTGTTTTGTTGCAATCCATCTAAACTATCTGCCATGGCCCCAGATCATTCACCTTCATGTGTGAAGGGCAGACCTTTTCTCACTGCTTTCTGGAGCTCTTTTTTTTTTTTTTTTTTTTTTTATAGGTCTTCCCCAAATTAGGTCAGAATGCACCCTTAGCCTTGAGTACATTTGACCAAGGACTAGCCTCACTCTGCTGCCTGATTCCCCAGCTGCTGCTCATCCCCCAGGGTCTCCCCTCTCCTAGGCAGCCTCCTCCTTCACAGGATCAAAGCAGGAACAGGTCATGTCTTCATCTTTCTGCCTCCACCTACCAGCCTTAGTCCTTAAAAATTGGCACAATCCAGCCACATTCACCAGTCTCACTTAAGATAAGTTTTAAATGTGGATACGCATGGAGCGTCCGCATAGCTGGGGGTGATGATTCATGCATGCCCCGCGAGGTGGAGGATGTGCCTTTGCAGCAGGACGAGGTGCAGCTCCAGAGCTGCTTCTGCCCGCTCCCAGGTTGGGATTCTTTTCACAGCTATTTTAAAGCTGCTCATTTCTCCATAATCAGCCCCTTCTGGCCACAGTGGCTTTGTCTTCCCTGGATTTTTGTCCTGAATATAGTCCCTATAGCCATTTGTTTGTGTAAAAATAGTTATTGCTGTTAACAACAGGATGCCATTTTGCACAGAGAGGAGCTGCCCCGGAGGGTGCCGGGCAGGCAGGGCAGCCCGTGGGAGTGCAACGCTCAGAAGCATCAGGAAGGAGCCACAGAGGGAAGCACATCCATGGCATGGCAGAGCCATGGGAGCGCGTGGCCTTGGCGTGGTCCTGCTTTTGCTCTGCTCTCTGTCTGCCCATCCCCAAAATGGAGGTGCTGCCCCAGATTCCTCCCAGAGATCCTTAAAGCCCTGACACTGTGGGATCCCCAGCAGCCTCCTTGGGAGTACCCACGCAGAGCTGTCTTCCAAAACCTTGGAAGTTACATTTCTAAAAATTGTGCAGGCTAACCTAAGAAAAAGACACCCACTGGAGAACAGCACTGTAATGCTTCCATGAAATTTCACATGGATACTTGATACTCGATTCTTTCACTTTCCTTGTCTCATTTGATCCTAAGACTCTCCATTCTATGGATTAGGAAACGGAGATGCAGAAATTGTGAGGGTTTTCTGAAGGCTCTGTTCAGGGCCAGATTAAAGTCCAGGCTGCAGCAACCTGTTTTTCAAAGGGTTTTTAATCTTTTCTCCTTTTCCTGAACGTGGAGGGCCTCAGAGGGCCCAGACTATAGAGACAGGGCTGAGTGACCAGCCCCACTTCTGAAAGGGCTGGAGGTCAGGCCAGGCGTGAGGCCTCAGGGAGTGAGCAGCCCTCGGGCCCCCACTGGGCCAGCTGGGGCTGGGATGGGCCATGGACAGTTGCTGCTGGGGCTGCTCCCCTCCCTGCTTGTCTGCTCCTGCAGCCTCGGGCCATCGGGAACCGTCAGCATTCCGAGGGGAGAGACACCGGTTTGTCTTTGATTGTTCTGAGACTTTAATTAAAATTCATTCGCTTTGCCTTGGTGATTGCTCAGGAGGCTTCTGGAAGGACAGCTACTCTCCAGCCTGTGAAGTGTCCATGTCCCTCTTGATCCATGCTTGGAAAAAAAAAACACAGAAAGATCCCTCCTGGTCACCCTGGGAGGCTCGTCCAGCAGCAGCTGCTGCCTCTAACTGTAGCCGGGAGCAAGACCGGCACTGCCTGTGTCTGTCCCTCGCTGGGTCGAAGCCCTCGCGCTGCAGGACCTGGGGACCACATGCCACTGCATCTGATGACCACCATGCTGACCCCACTTCTGGAGCCTTGCAGGACACAGAAACAAGCCCTTGAGTGCAGCAGCTGAAAGATACATTTGCTTATGTGTTTGTGAGTTTACCTTTGCATCATGAGGAACCTACAACTGGCCAGTGACTGGCCCCGGTCCCCACGTTCAAGGGCATTAGGGCGATGTTTCTGAAATGAGTCCCTAGTTCTTCCTCTTGTGGTGCCAAGATAACCCTGGGGCTCCAGCCATTATGCCCATGTTCCCACAAGAGGGAGGGAGATGGCAAGGAGCAAATCAAACAAGAGGCTCAGAGGGAGGGAGATGGGAGAGAGAAGGTCAAACCGGAGGCTCTTCCTTGCATTTCACTGGAAGCCTTTCCTGTGGGAGAGGCTGGGAACACCCAGGCACAGCAGGGCACATCCCCCTTCTCATTGCAGGGGTCTGATGACTGGGAGGTGGGAGCTGGGCCCTGGGTGGCAGATTCTTGCCCCCTTATGCAGAGACACAGGCATCCTCCACTGGCTCTGCTACCAACTAGCAGGTACAATGTGAGCTCATCATTTACTGTGTGTCTTCTTCTTCTTTTTTTTTTTTTTAATATGGAAAAGGACAGCAAGGTCTACACTTTTGCCTGTGGAGGTAAAATGAAACCATGATACCATGTTGATAACATATAAAAGCCACACTCAACCTGAACCTTTAGAAGTGCTGTCACGTGCGTTAGTGATTACTAATTTTCTGATTTGAGTTGCTACTTGGAGCAGCAGACATCTGTTGAAAGCCTTCTGGGTGCGAGGTACGACACTGGGCAAACCAGAGAAGCCCCATCAGAGCTGAGGATTCTGAGAGTGCGTGCTCTGTGCTCTGCCGGCTTCTGCGATCTCATGTGTGGGCTCCCTCCCACAGTGTGTCATTTCTAGAACCAGATCCAAGGAAATGATTCACCCCACAGTGTGGTGGCCAGTCACACTGCAAGCGAGCTCTTAGACCAAGGTGTTCGAACCCTCAGTACAAACTCATGATGGTGGCTGTCAGGTGACAAAGGAGGCTGGGTCCCTGCTCCAGGCTCCGGCGGAGCAAGTCCAAGGTTTGAAGCTGGGAAACCTGAAGTCAAATTTTGCCTTTTCTCCTTGCTGATACTGACTTCCTTGGTGTGCAAGAGGGTGGGAAACTGGGGCTGACTCAGGTGTCGTGATGGAACAAGGCAACGTGGGTGGGAGCAGCCTGCAGGTCCCCAGATGAGACGGGGTGTACCATGTCCTGGAAAGGGAGTGTAAGTAGCTCTTGTTCAAGCCCCAGCTCTGCCACTGCTGGGGATGGGCTCCTGAGAAAGTCACTGAAACGTCAGCTTCATCACGTCCACGTGGAAAACAGAAATAGCCCCACCTGTTGCTGTAAGGCTGCCGTGGAAGTGTAAGCCTGTGGTGTGTACAGCGGCCTTTGCAAGCAGCAACGCGGCAGGTGGAAAGAGAGTGAAGCCAGCCATTGACCGCCGGTCACCTATCCCTGGTTTCAGAGCTGTTTTCATCGGCGCATAGACTTGAACCTCATACTCTCACCTCGCACCCTCCCGTTTCAATGCCCAGAGTCTCGCGGAAAGAATCCCACTCAGGGGACAGAGACACCAGGCTTGCTGATTCTCACGTTTCTGAAGATGGGGTGTTTAGCCGGGAACTAATGCTTTTCCTCTGCCTTCCCCTTCAGGATCCTGGTACAGAAATTTTCAGAGAGAAAACAAAACGTAGCAGAACATTTCCTTTCGTGATGGAATTCACTGCCCATGGGGTTTTCCTGGGAACTCACAGTCACTCATGATGGAAGCTCTTATCAAGATGACTTGGGATAGAATCTCTCTGAAAATTATTGGAAAAAATAATTGGAAACCTCGTGTCTAAGCTGGAACGAAAGGGCCCAGCTGGGTCTTCAACCTGTGACATCACAGATGGGTGAGGCCCCGGGGCTGGGTACCAGGTGGTTCCTCTTGTACCTGGGTCTCAGCCCAGCACCACCAGCCTAGAGTGAGCAGGAAGCTCTGTGGACATTTGGATGGATAATTCCAAATGGTTTACTCTGGAAAGGAGCTGGGACCAAGGGCCTGACTTCTCCAGTGATCAATTCCCAGTATAATTTCCATAGGACTCACGGAACAAGAACCACCACAGCTGTTGTGGTCTGCCAGGGCTCCCCTACTAGAGAGCAGTGGGGGCCGCATGGGGAGTGAGAGGAACTCAGGCCCTTCCCTGGAGGCCTGAGGAGCGCCCCGTGCTGCAGGGTCTGCTATGGGAGGGCCCTTTCCTGGAAGGAACATGTGAACTCAGTGTGCCAGTGACTAGTGGTGGCCAGCAGGTGCCCATCGTGGCTGTTCTTTGGGATGAGAGCTGTTCACCTCAACCATGGGACAGCTGGACCTTGGAGGATGGCTGCTCTGCAGCTGTGCACAGAGAAGTCCTCTTGAAAGGAGGTGGCCTCCTTGCAGCACAACGTGGCTCAAAGGACAAGCAACAGTGTCACCTGAAAGCTTTTTAGAAATGTCAAATCCCAGGTTTCACCCTAGAACTTCCCAGAATCAGATTCTGCATTTTGATAAGATCCCAGGAACCACTCCCCACCCACTGGCCCCCCACAGCGTGCACCTCCAACTCTGGGAAGCCCTGCCCTGAATGAGATACCGCTGCCTTCTCCTCGGCCAGGGCTGGGCTGCCTGAGAATTTCATTTGCCTTTTGGTTTCTTCAGTTCTCTGTCCAGCTTTTACAAAAATTAGTGCCATTTTTCTATTTTAAACCAATGTCACCTTGATCAAAAGTTCACCCTGCACTGCCCTGGATTCTGAGTGCCGAGTGGGAGGAGGCGATGAAGGCATCTATATTTTTCCCCTCCACTCAGATATTACAAGCACCTCAGGTGTCTGAAATATCTCAACTCCCCCTGTGCAAATTGCAGGCACTGAGCCGCATAAGCCGGCGCTGGGCTGGCACTTCATCCCACAGGCACCCAGCCTGCAGACATGGGGAGCTTTCCAGACAAGGGGAGAGGCAGCTGCTCTTTGTCCTTGGAGGAGGAGGGTGGGTCTGCGCTGCTGCCCCCCGTCAGCCCAGCTCTCCTCCTGCCTGATCCAGGACCAAGAGCAGGACACTCAGAGGATAATGAGTAAGTAGGCTGGTCTGTCTGGGGCTGAGCAGCCAAGGATTGCTCCCGCACAGACAGGAATAGCTTTTCTTTCTAGAAGGAGGGCCAGGGGCAGTTTTGCAGCAGACTTCAGGGGATTCACCCTTTCAATCCCCACAGGCAGGGACAGACTCAATGCCAATGCTTGCTTACCACCCTGGAGCCACCCCTGTTTTATTGATACAACCTGCCTGCTCCCCATAAAGCCAGCTTCATTGTACTCACCAGTATGGCATGTCCTGTGAGAGGCACGCGCCTGGCCACTAGTGTCTGCTTTCCAGAGGCCGTGCCCTTTGACTGAGTAGGGGTGACCTTGGGAGACTCGTGGTCCTCAGTTTGAATCCCAGCAAAAGAAAAAATAAACAAATGTGACTGCTGTGTGCTCTCACAGAAGCTGTTCTACCCCTTCGAGACTTTGTTTTAACGCTCCTACTTCAGTTGTGTAAAAATAGAAGCAGAATGATAAAAAGGTTCGTGTAATTCGTTGGGGAGAATTAACTGAGATAACATTTGAAATATGTGCAGCACAGAGCCCTTGAACGTGTGTGTGTGGAAGGAAGGGTTGCCCTGAGTATCTTCCTTTTGTGTCCTTTCTTCAATTCCCCAGGCTCCTGTTTGTGTTGCCCCTCCTTTCATTCCTTAGTTTTCTACAAATAACTCTGTGGACCTCAAACTGCACTTCATTGTCAACAATTGCTTGAATGTCCTCTGGAAACCCTTTGCAAAATCACATCCAAAAATGACATCCTCCAATATTTTTGTATTTTAATAAATCAAAGTGAAAGCACCCATTTTTCTGGCTACCATTCATTCATTCACCCATCTACCCATCCATGCATCCATCAATCCACCTACCTACCCATTCATCCAGCAGACTCTTCATTCATTGATTCACCTATTTATCCACTCATAAATTTATCCATCCATTCATTTATCTACCAATCCACCCATCACTTGTCCACCCTTCCATCCATCCACCTACCCATCCATCAATCTACCTACCTATCCATTCATTTACCCATTCATCCATCCCTCCATCCAACTGCCCATCTGCCCACCCACCCATCCATACTCCCACTCATTCATCCACCCACCCATGCATTCATCCATTCATCTACCCACCAGCCACCCACAATTTATCCATCATCCATCCATTCACCTACCTATCCATTAATCTACCTACCTACCTACCCACCCATCCATCCAGCCACCTATCCACCTACTTATTCATCAGTCTACGTGCCCATCCATCCATCCACCTCCCATTCATCCATACACCATCCACCTGCTCATTTTTCACTCACGCATCCATTTATTCACCTATTCATTCATTTATTCACCTATACACCAACTAGTGGTGTATTCATTCATTCATTCGTTAACCTGTACACCCACTAATGGTGTATTCATTCATTCGTTCACCTGTACACCCACTAATGGTGTATTCATTCATTCATTCACCTGCACACCCACTAACGGTGTATTCATTCATTCATTCACCTATAAACCCACTAACGGTGTATTCATTCATTCATTCACCTATACACCTACTAATGGTGTATAGGTGAATGAATGAATAGGTGAATAAATGAATCCCTCCATCCATCCATCTACCTATACAGCCATTAATCTACCCATTCGTCAATTTATTTACCCACTCATTCATCCATCATTTATCCATCCATCCATCCATCCATCCATAGTCATCCATCCATCCATCTAGCTTACGCCATCTACCTATCTATGTGTCCATCTATCCCTTCACCCATTCATCTGCCCACCCACTTGTTATTCCCTCAATCTTGTACTAAGAAGCATTTAAATTCTCAGCTCTGTGCCAGCCATTAGGAAGAACTCAAAGCAGAACAGAACAAATCATTAAACCTCTCTGTCCCCTTGTTCCTCATCTGCAGAAAAAAAAAAGCTTGGATTGGTAAGCTCTAAGGCCACCTTTAGCTTGAACATTCTATAACACTTTCATCATCCTCATCAAAAAGCACACATAAAGAGACCCCATAACACAGGGAGCTGGGCTCTGCCCATACAGAGCTTTATATGCCTAAGGAGAGCTTTAAATGAGAAACAATTGTGTAGCCCTCACATGTAGACATATTCTAAATGACACACGAATCACTCTAGGTGAAGTCCTAAACACAGTTTAGCAATGACACAAAGGTAGCCCTGGCAGGGCCCTACTCTAAGCAGCTCGCTTATCATCTCTTTGCATCCTCACAACCACCTTGTCAGAAAGGTCCTCCTGTTATCCACAATTTACAAATGAGCAAATTGAGAAGTAACGATACATCTTGCCTAAATCTCCTCAGCGGGCACGTGCAAGCCGGGGTTCCGCACCAGGCAGCCGGGCTTCAGCCCCTGCCCTGCCCTTGAAGCTGTGGACCTGCCTTCTGAGCCCTCCTCAGCAGAAGAGCACTGCCCAGTGAAGCATGGCACCTTTTGCTTGACCAAGGCCCGTCTAAAGCGAGGGGTACGCTGTAGACAAGCCACGGGCCCTTGATTTTCCTGAGTGAATGATCATGAAGGCCTTGTCCCACTGAGAATAAGAAAAGTACTTTATTAGTTTACTTGAATTTCCAACGAACGAGTGAATGAATGAATTTACTGAGCTTCCGTAAGGGACCGTGCTGTGACAAAGGTACAAATGGGGCAACGTCCCTGTAGAATGGTAATCCCCGAGGGCCTAGAGCCGCGTGCTTTCCTCATGAAAAGTCCTCCTGCCCTAGGAAGATAAA
This sequence comes from Callimico goeldii, assembly GCA_963573925.1. Lineage (NCBI taxonomy): Eukaryota > Metazoa > Chordata > Mammalia > Primates > Cebidae > Callimico > Callimico goeldii. The sequence goes on from CAUYOR010003724.1 coordinate 27,889, forward strand.
GTCCATGATGTCATGCTGGCCTCCTTAGCCTTTCCAGTTCCGCAGAAACATACTTTCTCCTGCACATCTTTACTGTAAACTGTTTAAATATAATTATTCATTTGACCTGTATGGCAGTGACTTACGCACATTTCAGCCCTCAGCGTGTCCCCCACCTCCTTACCGTGAGATTCCCGAGCACCAAGTTTACAAACCGTTCCTGTTCCTGAGGAGTCCTATCCGCACACAGGCACACACACACGCACAAGCTCGCACACGCACACGCTTGCACACGCACTGCACACACACACAGCCCCTAACATGCAGGGTGACACACAGCAGGTGTCTCATGCATGTTTATGGACTGGAAGATAGATTTCCACCCCTAAAGAAGCAAGTTGTCATCTGATAAGTTACTATTTATAGCAGGAACAGAAGAGAAGTGAGCCTGCTGGCTGCAATCCATGAACTGCGTGTGGAAGGGAGTTGGGAGGTGCAGAAGACAGAGAGAGGGAAAGGGGAAGGGGGAGGTTTTCTGGGGGTTGCAGACATGAAGGGGAAAATACCACGCTGTGGAATCTTGATTTACAGCAGAATGCAATTGTAAAAGACAAATGCACAGGCTGAAGTGGGGAAAGCAAAGCTGCCATTTCAGGTTACATAAGAAAGAAATGAGAGCTTGCATCCCCATCAGATCAGGCTGCGCCTACCCTGCTTGTTTTCCCTATCCCTCCTGGAGCCTGTCTCTCTTTCTCATTCTCTGTCTCACACACACGTGCACACACACACATGCACACACGCACACACTGCCTTCCCTGCTCCTGCTGCGAGCACTCTCTCAGCTCTGCTCACTGCACCCCTCCCGGCCCTGGCTCTGCAGAGGGTGCGGAGGGAGATTTATAGCTGCTGCATCCCTGTGCCTGCCTCCCAGACACAGGATCATCCCACGCAGAGCTTCTTTATGTGGGGTTGCTAGCTCTGCTCTGCTGACTTGGGAGGGAACATATTTTTCATCTTTATTATTTCAATGCCATGCTTCATCCCTGGGCTTCTGGCTGCAACCTCATAACACCAACATCAGTAAAGCGGCTGCCGTTTGTCACCCACACTGATTGCCTGGGGTCCTGAAATGAAAAAACGTGGGAAGGAACACGTCTTGAGGCTGCTCTGCGTCAGCCCCATGGACGGTCTATGAATGCAGGGGCCCTGGCACACCCTGGCACACCCCGCCTCCGGCTGCACCGTGCGGGTCGTGCATGGCGCCGTGGGCTCTGGCCAAAGGGAAAGCGGTACCTGAGCTGGGAGCAGCGACGGGAGGATCAGAATGTGCTTAAATGGTTGTCTTCTCCAAGAGAACCGACACATGCAGGGCAAAGAGCCAGTGACGGGACGGGGGACATCCCACAGTAGCCGCAGCTCTGCGAGCCCTTGGGAACTGGACGACCACCACGCAGTGCAGCCTGTGTGGCCATGTGTCACGGGACCAGAGAAGGCTGTCACAGGTGTCTTCTTCAGGGCCAGTCCGCATCCTGTCGCTGGTGGTCTCCCTGCTCCTGCTGGGCCTCATTTTCCTCTTCCTCCGAACTCCTCAGTGATGTGAAGGGTGAAGAGGTACAGGGAAAGGAGTATTTACAGAGCCTGAGCTTGCAGAAGGAAGTGCTTCATCCACGGCTGAGCAGCCTTAACACACCGGGTGCGTTCCTGGAGCATGCTGGTGCCATCGGCGCTCTGCACCCCACCGCCATGCCATGGATCACATTTCCAATGACAGTTTGCCCCATTTTGGACATGAGAAAAAAGGCCCAGAGAAATTCTATGGTTCCCCATCGTCACACACTAGAGGGTTGGCTGTGATGGTGTCCCATGCTCTCACTTCAACACTCCTGGGCTCCTTGGCACCCCAACCCAGCCAGGGTGTTAGGCCAGGAAAGAAACCCCAGGACCCACCACTCGCAGTCTGGTGACATTTACCCATGGGACAGGGTTTCTCTTTTGGAGAACACACAGATGAAGGTGTGTGAATAATCCAACACTGAAGCAAGCAGCAGGAGAAAATGTGTGCGGCTCGCCCTAAATTCTGCAACCTCGTAACACAAAAGAAGACTGCCCATGGCTGATCTGGTTATGTAGGACAGAGCCTAGTTCCAGGGGCGACAGGAGCTGCCCTGTTTGGATTGATTTTATGAATTCAAGCAGAGCTCTATCCCTCTGCCAAAACCTTCCCCATCAGCTTCCCTAATTGAAATTAATTCTCATTCATCCATTGGAGTTAAGTTTTTAAAACAGAGGGACTACTGGGAAGAAGTGAACCCAGGAAAGCGAATCCATCCTCCTGTGCGTGGCTTGGAGCTCAGCCTCCCTGAAAACGGTTTCTGTAAGGAAGCAGGAGGGTGTCTGGAAGCAGCAGGCAGACATGCAGTACGATTTCCCACCTCACCATGGCGCTTGGGGCAGAAGTGACTTTTATCATAACCCAGGTTGAGACACATGCTCCTAAATATTATTCTGGACAGTTTGCTGTTGCTTCCCCGATTCAGTTGGTAATTAAAGAGGGCTCTCCTATTAGTGACTTTTACATTTCACCTTCCCATTAGTCCAGGACAGCGTTCGTTAGACCTCTCCAGATTAGACATCTTCAGAAGGCAGCTTGACACATACAGCTTCGCCAACAGGCCACGCCAGCTGAGAAACTGCCAAGTCCTGCCTGATAGCAGGGACTGCGGGTGGTGGCGCCCAGTGACCTTCTGAGCCACTGGTAACGCCTTTTCAGATGGCAGGAAACCTTCATCTTCATGCAACCTGAAAATCTGACTGAGTAGTTTCTTGTTTTAAATTTCCTAATGAGGATTCGTTGGCATTAATATTTGCTTTAATTTTTCTAGGCCGGTAATACAACTAGGTAAAAGGACGCAGAACAAACTTTGAAGATTTTAAACATTTAGCCTCCTAACGTTTAGTCAACTGTTGGACCTTTTGCAAATGTGTGATCAGGACTTGTTCTGGAGGTGTGGGAGGATATGCACCCTCAGTGTGCTGTCTCCTGGGCTCCCACATGCTGCTGCTGTGGCCTTCTAGGAGGGCACCAAAGACGTCTTATTCCTAAATCAAAAGGCCTTGCCCTTGGTCCTCATTCTTTTGGTTCTTGGCGTCTTTTCTGGATCACTTTTTACGGTGTTTCCTCCTGGAAAACCCGTCTTTTTTTTTTTCAGCTTTCAAGGACTTATGCTCCCTGAATTTTCATCTTACACTTGTAATGGCTGGTTTGTTCCTTGGATGGTGGGTCTTTTTGTCTCCTGTTTGCTAAGTGTGGGCACTGGCCGGGGCAGCTCCTCATTCTGTGCACTTGGTTTCCCATTCACTCCCTGCTCAGCTGTCCCTTCTTGCTCCTGCCTTTGCAGAAGGAGAAGAGAAGACTCTGCAGCCCTGCATGGCCTTCCCCTGACCTCCCAGCTCCTCTACCGCTCTCCTCCCAGAGCCCGTCCTCCCACCTGATGGAGCAGGCCCTGAGCAAAACAGCAAAGCCAGTCTCCCAGATTTCCCTGTTTCTCATCCTACATGTGTGCTGGGCACAGATCATTAAAATAAATAATCACAGTGTTTAATGATATCAATACTGGGCCATCAGAAATACCATTTGCAGTATACAAAATGTTCTCATGCATATTACCACATTTGATTTTGGGAAGCAGAGAGCTGATCGTGTTTCTGTTTTACAAATGAGAACATTAATGCCCAGAGAGGTAAGAATCTTGGCCAAGGACACAGATTTAATAAGCGATTGATTAGAAATGTGAACAGCAACTCTTTCCTCAAGTATCTTCTAGAATTCCTACGAGATCAGAGGAGGGTTCTCCGATCGCTGCCCTCTACCCCAGCTCCTGTGGAAAGGTGTTGTCTAGAATTCCTAAGGTAAGCATTAGTAATAAAGCGTATGACACAGCCCATTGCACCATGGGTGACTCAGCAGCAGCAGTGCATGACATCAACAGCCCTAGGCAGCAAGAGGTCGTTTCCTGTCTGTTGACTGGAACACTCATTCCTAATGAGGCAATGACGTGACACCCGCTGTTCGCAGAACTGCCTGTGTCTGGACTACGTGGTTGAGGTCACTATCTGTGGACTCCTCTTACTGAGGTGGAAATGATTCTTCAGGTAAGGACTTCAGTCTCGTCTACCTTTGCGCTATGCTTACTGGTATTCACAGCTTCTCCAATTGTAGCACCTCCGAAGTGTGTCTGGGCTCCCCTCTTGCACGATTCAATGGCGCATTTGGTCCTGCGGATGCTGTGAGACTGGATGGAGCTGTGAAAGTCACTCCGACCCTCTTCAGCCTCCACCAGCCCTGCCTGCTGTGCCAGGCTTCTGGCTCTCGTGTTTTCTCTTTGTTGGATAGGGTACCAGCATGATGAGGTACAGAGAGCTTGGGGAAGACGAGGACTCAGGCTGTCTGCGGGTGCCCGCTCGTACTCCTTAACTTACGGGTCCTCAGTTCCCTTACCTCTGTAGTGAAAGTTGGGAAATCAGAGTCAATAAATGCATTCATATAGTAAAGGTTCTAAATGAGCACCAAACAGTATTGCTATTTTCACCATTATTAACACCTATCAGGTGAAGACACCGAAAATGTGGGCTCTAGAGCGCCTGTGGTTCCCGGGGTTCCAGAGCCCCTGTGGCTCCTGGCTAGCTTGCTTGTTTCTTGTTTAAAGCTTGTTTGAAACCTCAGGACACTATCGGGGATGAGTTTAACAAAAAAGAAAAACGGCTGCTCTCCTGTGACATGTGTAAGGAGCAGCTAGAGCAGCTTTGAACGTCACACTTCTCAGTGGTTTTTCCATAGATGAGTCTGGTCATCTTCACCACAACCCTGTGAGAAGATCCTGACGTGACATTTGTTCCATAGAAAGTGGAGCACCGGAAAGCTTGTCTCCTGCTCGGTCAGGGTCCGGGGAAGAGCTTCGCCAAGTTCAATACATGCTGTGAAGAGTCTTAAGTTGCAAGTAACGAAAGCTGACTTGGTCTAACTTGAGCATGAAAACAAAAAGGACAAATGAAAAAATCAATGAAAAATTAAGGTATCTTGGAAGAATTATGGGATAACTAACTCACAGAACCACAGGGAAGTGTTCCCCCCGGTGTCTGGGAAGGTCAGGGCCCATCCTAGGAGCTCTAATGCAGCCCGCTCTCATCTCGCAAGAAAGTTTTCCCACCTCCTCCATCTCTGAGTGCGTCTTTTCTGGCTTTGAATTCCCAGGAGAGGGATTGTCATTGGTCAGGCAACTGGGTCTGTGTCCAAAGCCCATCACAGTCCAAGTGCCGGGGCCATGGGAGAGCCAGCCACTGAGTGCTGAAAGCCACCTCGTGTGTCCCATGCGGCCGGGCGGAGGTGAACCTGGCACTGGCTGCCAGGGTGCTTTGCAGTTCAAAGCATCTGCTGCTCAAGTTTCTAAGATAAGTTTTTCTATGTTAATTTCTTCTATTTGGTTAGGTACTGTCACCTAGACTTGCTCTTTATTAGCCAAAATTGAAAGTCTTTCAACTGTAAACAAAGGTGACAGATCTGGAGACCTTGGAGCTGGATCTCAGGGAAGTCGTCTCCCAGAGCAGGTGCCGTGTCTGTGGCCTCCTTCCCGTGGATTGCAAAGGAACAGTGCTGAGTCTCGCACTCTGGCCCAGGAGCTCAGCACTCACGGATATCTTGCCTTTCATGAACCGGCCAAGGAGCATGCACATAGAATACCCTGCCTGAAAGGTCCCGAAGCACTGATGCCTCCTGGCCTGCCACCTTGTCTGAAGTTCCACCTTGATTATTACTCACTTAGGATATGACCCAGTTTCTTGTTAATAAATGCCACGTCCTTGTGAAGGCTGCTACACGGAGCCATATCAGCTGTAAACGCCCCGACGAGGTAGTGTTGATACTTTTCCTCCTGGCAATCAGCAGAGGTGAGGTCTGGCTACTGAAAGCAGCAGGACTGGGGTCCTAACACAGCCTGGCACCATGGCCCGGGTCTCAGGAAGACAGAGAGAAATGTGGACACAACAGCAGAGGACCATGAAGCTGAGTATGCTCAGCTTCAACGATCATCTTCGTGTCGGTGTGATGCAGTCCTACGCTGGGCATGAGTGGGATGTTCCTTTTATAAAGTAATGACAATAAATAAGGTAATGTTTTTAAAGTTAGCAACTACATTTCAGCCTCCCCCCACATTATATTTTTATAAAATGCATGAGTCCGTTTAGCACTGAATTAGGAGCTAAGGGCTGAGGGCACAGCTGAAGACAGACGGATGTGCTCATGGGGAGCTGCTTGCTGGCAGCAGGGGTGAGAGGTGGAGCCCTCAGGAGGGACCAAGCGGGGAGACCACGGGGGAGTCACCCTTCTCGTCAATAGTTCGATTGGGACGAGGTCAGGACGGGAAAGTGAGGCCCCTCTGTGCTCATCTGGTTGTTCTCACCAGCCCAGACTTCACAGGCGCTGTTCTTACTGACTGTTCCTTTTCATTTCTACTGGATATCTTCAAAGAACCTGGAAACCATCATTCTCAGCAAACTGACACAAAAACAGAAAATCAAACACCGCATGTTCTCACTCGTAGGTGGGTGTTGAACAATGAGAACACATGGACACAGGGAGGGGAGCATCACACACTGAGGTCTGTCGGGGGCAGGAAATAGGGGAGGGACAGCAGAGGGGTGGGGAGTTGGGAAGAGATAGCATGGGGAGAAATGCCAGATATAGGTGATGGGGAGGAAGGCAGCAAATCACACTGCCATGTGTGTACCTATGCAACAATCTTGCATGTTCTTCACATGCACCCCCAAACCTAAAATGCAATAATAAATAAATAAATAAAGCACTTTCCCCCTCTAAGCTGTCACTAAAGAAGGACCCAGTAAGATACCAGCCTCTGCCCCAGGTTGCTAATGATATCAGCCATGGGGCTTCTGGAAATCTTCTCCCAAAAAAATGAATGCTAACCCCATTGTCTGGCTGCTTTCAGGTGGGGTCAAACTGGCTCGCCGTGCCAGCCAACCCAGGCCAGGAAGACAAGGGACTTGGCCACCGTGATCAGCACTGGGGTCTGCTATTCACCCAGAAGGTCAAAGTGGAACTTGCAACAGAACCGTCTCTGCTCAGCACAGGCTGCAGGCAGACAGAATACTGGCTCCTCCCTCTGGCAGGTGCCACACACACTCTTTCCCTCCAGGGCACAGGCAGCTGCCCACGTGGAGCCACTGTGAGCCTGGAGACAGAGTGCGTGTACGTGTGGGCATGGACGTGTAAGTGCACGCACAAGCCTGCAGGTGCTATATGGAAGAAACTTGATGTGGAAGGAGAATCTAAGGTCATTCTGCAAGAAAGTGTCCTTCGAGTCACATTTAGCCGGGGCGCCTTCTGCAGCCTCCTCCAGCCTGGCACAGACACAGATTGCCACATGGCGGCCACAGCTGGTGGAGAGCCGAGCTGCCGGCCTACTAGCGGGAGCTGGCTGCCCACTCCTCTTCTCGGGAGGGCTTGGCTATCTCCTCTGGCTGCCGATGCAGCCTGGGAGGGGCCTGCGCGTCTTCAGCGCTGACTAACCTCCTAATTCATTTTGCATATGCTCCTTTTGGCTGGCACTGCCACCAACTGCTCCCAGCCCTGACCTGGTTAGAAGCAGAGTAGGGTACTCCAAGGTTGCTCTTGCACACCAGCAGCTCCCGCTGTGTGAACTGATTTGACTGCTCCGCGTCAAGAGCAAAGTGAAATTTGTTCAGCTCTGCACACGGTTGCTTCCAGCGCTACCACTGATTACATCTTCGGGTTCGCCGCTTTTATTTAAATTCATTAGCTTGTTACATAATAAACATTTGGGAAAGTTGAATTAATCACCTTGGTGACCCTGCACACCTTAGTTTTTCTGGAGTTCATTATTGTTATTTTCTAATTGAGAAATGGGAGGCAAGGGACTAATTTTCTCCATGTTATTTTATCAAATGAAAACATCAATTATTAATTGTTTTTTAGACAGGCTCTCACTCTGTCACCCAGACTGGAGTTACGCAGTCATGGCCCACTGCAGCCTCCACCTCAGCCTCCCAAGTGACTGGGGCCACAGGCACACGCCACCACACGCAGCTTATTAAAAATGTTGTAGAAATGGAGAGATGCCGTGCTGCTCAGGCTGCTCTTGAACCCCTGGGCTCCAGTGATCCGCCCACCTCGACTGCCCAAGGTGCTGAGATTATAGGCGTGAGCCACCATGCCTGGCCTAATCAACTTTTTTAAAACAGTGAAAAGATATTTGATACCAGGCAATGAATAGAAATCCCACTTCCATTGGCTCAATTAGGAAAAACCTATTGGCTTAAGGAATAAGCCGGAAAATGCAATAGGCATGGCTATATGCCAGTCTCAACTAGTCCCCGATGGCCTTTGTGATTTGGATTTATTCTTTCCTGCTACAATCACAATCCACATGGTAGGGGAAAAAATTAAAGAGCAATGTTCCTGCAATGAATAATCACAGATAAGACAAAGGGATCCCTCTAAGCACAGAATGTAAAATTCCGAGGAAGGACTGACCAGCTCTGACCTGAAGGGTCGGCCCAGGACTGTGGCCCAGCCAGAGTCAGATGCAATTCCCTGGGGCCAGTGACACACACAGGTGACACTCCAGCAGGGTCACATGGGGCAGCTGCTGGGGGGTGATATGGTTTGGCTGTGTCCTCACCCATATTTCATCTTGAAGTGTAGCTCCTACAATCCCCACATGTCATGGGGGGGACAGTGGGAGGTAATTACATCATGGGAGTGGGTTTTCCTGTGCTGTTCCTGTGATGGTGAATCAGTCTCACGAGATCCAGTGGTTTTATAAAGGGCAGTTCCTCTGCACATTCTCTCTTGCCTGCTGCCATGTAAGACCTGCCTTTGCTGTTCCTACTCAGCCTTGTGGAGCTGTCAGTGCATTCAACCTCTTTTTTAAAAAAATAAATTACCATTCTCTGGTGTTTCTTCATAGCAATATGAAAATGGACTAACACAATGGGACTTTCTAGACTAGAAATGTAACCCAGGCAAACAAGAGCCTGTGGGTTACAGATGCAAAAAGGCAGTTCATAGTTTGGTGAAAATATTCACCAAACTAAAACTTAAAGAAAAAAGCACTGCAGCAATGATTAAATCCATTTTAGTTCATCAGGCCACAGAGGTCGTGGTGTGTTTGGTAATTTCCACTGTCAGCAGGCTGAGTGGGGACTGGTTGCTGGAGTCAGTTTGCCTAGTGCACAGTTTTTAGAGATCAAATCCTATCGGTTCTTGAAATGAGTACATAGCTTGACTCAGAAATTCCAGTTCTCAGAATTTATTCTACAGAAGAAATTGGAGAATTCTCACAAGTGAAAAACGTGTGCATTTGGATGTTTACTGCTGTATTAATGAAATGTTTTAAAAATTGGGAAAAATCTAAAGGGTCCTCATTGATGGCTAAATTACTTGAAGTCATGAAAACCAACAACTTAATTCTTCAGCTGACATGGAAATAGGCACAATATACGTTATAGATGAACATGCAGCACAATCATAGGCAAAAACCATACAATTTGTCCTTTTTATTTTCAAAAATTGTTATGTTTGTGTGTGAAAGAGAGCGCACATTTGTGCTGAAAAAGAGAGAATACGCAATGCACAGTCCTAATTTACTTGACAAATTTCTCCATCAAAGGAGGCTTTGGGTTGCTTTTTTACTTATCACTGTTTCAAATAACATTTTGGATATTTTCAAGAATATGTACATGGGTATGTCTCTGCAGGATACATCTTAGTGGGTTTCTAGCTGATCTAAGGTTATAACCACCCGTAAGGCTTTCAGTGTACATTGGCAAATTGCCCTCCAGATCAGTTGGACCATGTAACACTTTTCTTAGGTGTATGTGAGAATGCCATGTCTCTTCCACCTCAGAATGTTGAATATTGTGACTAAAAAGTAAAAACCTTTAATCGCATGATGTCATCCTGTGAGTAGACTGGAATCACAGGTCACTATTCTTGGTTTAAAGCAGTAGGAATCTCCCTTTAAAAACAACTAAACGTCTTATTAAAGAATAACTGATATAGAATGAATAACACATATTCAAAGTGTATAATCTGATCAATTCACGTATACCCTTGTGAAACCATTAGCACAATGAAGATGGTGCACACATTCACCTCCAACGCTCCCTTTTGCTCCGTCTGTTAATCCCCTCTGCTGCTCCTCCCGCTCTCTTCATACCCAGTCAACTGCTGATCTGTCTTCAGTTAATATACATTAATTTGCATTTCTTAAAGTTTGGTACCCATGGAATGGCTTCGTTTGGCTTCTTTTATGCAGCACGCTTAGTTAGAGACATAGCCACGTTGGTGTGTATGTCGCTAGGCTGTTGCTCAACGTGGCTGAGTAGCTGAGTAGTGCTCCATTCTACGGATAGACCACAATTTGAGTATCCATTTGGCTGTTCACGATATGGGATGCTTCCAGTCTTGCTGTCTTACAGTTAACGTTACTATGAAGATTCATGTGCGAGTCTTTGTATGAACACATTTTTCTTTCTCTTTGGATGATATCTAGGAATGGAATGGCTGGATCACTTACATGGTAAATATATTTTTAATTTTTTAAGAAACTGACAAGCTGTTTTCCAAGATGGCTGCACCATTTTACATTCCCAACAGCAGTGAATGAGAATTCTAGTTCCTCCACACCCCCACCAGTACTTGGTGTGGTTAGTCTTTCTAATTTTACACATTCTAATAAGCATGTACTTGTTAGAATTGTGACTTATGGAAAGTCTGTTTTTAATTCACACTCCTAGTTGCTTGTGTATCAATTGATCATGAAAATGCATCAAACACTTTAGTGACGTCATCCAGATACCTACTGTATTCTCTCTTGTCACAGACTTTGGTAATACTGTCAAAAAGAGCTCAAAAGTCTATAGGGAATGTGTTTTATAATTTTTTTTACTTGTTTTAGATAATGCCTTCAATATTTTGCTATCTTTCATTGCTCCATGGGTGGAATTCTGAATTCTCTTTCTATTAAATTAATGAGAAATAAGCTATTGTAACATTTATATTTAAACTTTATTAAAATACCAGAATTCATATGTGACCTTTATTGAAATAGATGGCATTATATGTGGAAAGATAATAATCTGTGAGATAGACTTTTTTATTTCAGAGAATTTGCAATGCATTGCACATATATTTGGAGAAAATGCTCCATAGTCAGATGTTTTGAGTTTTATATTATAGGTGTCTGGCAGTTTAAAATTTATTTCTGCTGTACTTGTTAGGTGCATGCAATATACAGATTTTTTTCTTTTCTATTTTTGAGACAGAGTCTTGTTCTGTTGCTCAGGCTGGAGTGCAATGACATGATCTCAGCTCACTGTAACCTCCGCCTCCTGGGTTCATGTGATTCTCCTGCCTCAGCCTCCCAAGTAGCTGGGACTACAGGTGTGCACTACCATTCTCAGCCATTTTTGTATTTTTTAGTAGAGATGAGGTTTCACTATGTTGGCCAGTCTGGTCTCGAACTCCTGACCTCAGGTGATTCACCCATCTCGGCCTCCCAAAGTACTGGGATTACAGGCGTGAGCCAACGCACCCAGCCAGTATACAGATATTTTGAGTTTTGTATTGCAAGTGTCTGGAAAGTTTAAATTTACTTCTGCAATGCATATTGTTAATTACACACGCACATGCATATGCACACATGCGTTTAACAAAAGTAGGAGGCTCCCAGCAGCCCAACAATGCTATATGTATTGTCAGGTGCACACACACACATGCACACACACACGCACACATGCACACACACACGCATGCACACACGCACACATGCACACACACACGCACACATGCACAGACACACGCATGCACACATGCACACATGCACACACACACGCACGCACACATGCACACACACACGCACACACACACGCACACATGCACACACACACGCACACACACACGCACACATGCACACACACACATGCACACACACACGCACACACACACGCATACATGCACACACACACGCACACATGCACACACACATGCACACACACGCACACATGCACACACACACATGCACACACACGCACACATGCACACACACACACGCACACATGCACACACACACATGCACACACACACGCACACATGCACACACACACACACATGCACACACACACGCACACATGCACACACACACGCACACATGCACACACACACGCATGCACACACGCACACATGCACACACACACGCACACACACACGCACACACACACGCACACATGCACACACACACACACACACACACACACACGCACACAGGGTTTAACAGAAGGGGGATGCCGGCAGCTGAGGACAGGAGAAGTGGGCTTCCCTAAGAACACAGTCGGGAGTAGGCAGTGGCAGTGGGCGGAGAAGCATGAGTCTCAGGAGACTAAGCCAGTGCCACCTGCTGAGCCACGCCCAGGAATTCTCAGTCCAGGTATGCCTGATTGCAAGGTCTGTGCCTCCGTCAGCCTGGCTGAGGCTGGGTACTGCTCTCACATATTCTGGGTATTCTGCTTTAGCCAATCATTTCAGTATATTAATACAAACACAACCAAAATAGTATTGATATTAATTGGACTGGCTACTGAATGGGCCTGTTTTTTGTGTAACAAATGTGTCCACATTAGCAAAATGAAGCTAACACAGCTTGTTGCTGGTGTGTGGAGGTGGCCTTCCGTGTGAAGTGACGTTTCACAAAAGCTTCTGCACGAGAAGAAATCATTCCTTCGGTCAGTCAGCTCAAACCCACATGCAGTGAAGGGTGAGTAAGTGCCATCTTCATATCCAGGAAGGCAAAACCCCAGGGCTTTTCCTCAGGCAAGCTGTGGTTCCTGTGCATTCCTTTGTGGGTTTTCAGAAATGGTCATCAGCAATTTTGAAAATTAATGGATGATTTCAGTGCTGTGGGACATACGAAGTCTGTACATCTCCAGCATCTTCTAAGGACTTTCTTGTTTCAACTGACAGCCTTCCTCCCTACTTTCTTCTTGTAATTTTGTGAAGGACGCAAAGCGGATGCCCATCACTGCTCAGGACTGTGGCAGGCTGGTGCTGCTTGGCCAGCTGACCTGTGGACGCCCACGTTTTGGATGGGAATGCCTTTACGTCTGCACAGTGCTTGGCATCTCATGGTGCTTACGTATCCAGAACTGCCTTTGAGATGTCTTCACCCCACGAAGCAAGCAGGGCAGATAGCATCAAGAGTCCTCCAGGCTGGAAATGGGTTCATGGCCATGAACTGAAAAATTCTGGTTCTTCTCCCACCTGGTATTTCAAATGCAATGAGCTTGTGACACCACCCCTCAAAAACAGCAGTCGGCCTTCCAGGAAGAGAATACTCAGTTCCCTGGACCTCTCCTCTCATGGAAAGACGTGGAGACCTCTCAGAGCGGTCTTCGTACCAGCTCAGGTATGTTCATCTGGTGAGCGTGGTGCTCAGATGGGGACTAATGAGCCATGGCAGCCCCATCCATTCTGAGAACAGAAGAGCCACCGTCTTGCCTTGCTCTGGAGCTGCCACACATCACAGCAGCCTGGGATGCCCGCAGGCTTTTCAGCAGGTATTTTTTGGTGGGTTGAGAAGGGAGTTTGGGAGGGGTGCGTGGGAAGCCTTCATCTTTAAATTTCAGGTTCAGGGACAAGGTGACCAAGTCTTCTGGTCAGGAAAGGACAAGTCCAAGGACAGGGGCCTGGGTCTGTGTGCTGTGCTAGTTCCACTAGATGGACTTCCAGCCTGCCCAGACTGATGCCACTGAGCCCGTGCCACTGCGCTCCCCGCCCCCCTGCCGACTTCCTAACATAAATTATTACAGTGCTTCCTTCCCCGGGTGGCTGCTAAACCAGAGCCTTAGAAGCCCTGATGTTTCAGCGCCAGCCGCTGTCATCCCTGACTTGGCAGACTTTTGCTCTTTCATCTGAAGCGCGTCTTTCCTCTGCTGTATTTGCAAAAGTGCCCTTTGATTCCTTTTGCCTCATTTGCTTTGAATGAGTGCCGTGTGTGCTCTTTGTACCGTTGGCAGAGGTGTGGCGAAGTGTGTGGGTCTGGGGAGGGAGGCATATTGACCTGCAGAGCAGGTGGGAGCAAATGGGCAGCAGGCTCTACTGTCCGTCCTTCCCTGGGCAGGAGGAGCTCCTGTCTGTCTGTCCTTCCCAGGCTGGAGGATCTCCTGTCTGTGTCTGTCTGTCTGTCCTTCCTGGGTTGGAGGCTCTCCGGTCAGTCTGTCCTTCCCTGAGCAGGAGACTCTCCTGTCTGCCTGTCTGTCTGTCCTTCTCTGGGTGGGAGGATAGCCTGCCTGTCTTTCCCTGAGCAGGAGACTCTCCTGTCTGTCTGTCTGTCCTTTCCGGGCTGGAGGCTCTCCTGTCTGTTTGTCCTTCCCTGAGCAGAAGACTCTCCTATCTGTCTGTCTGTCCTTCCTGGGCTGGATGCTCTCCTATTTCTCTATGCTTCCCTGGGCTGTAGGCTCTCCTGTCTATCTGTCCTTCCCTGGGCAGGAGGATCTTCTGTCTGTGTCTGTCTGTCTGTCCTTCCCTGAGCAGGAGACTCTCCTGTCTGTCTGTCTGTCCTTCCCGGGCTGGAGGCTCTCCTGTCTGTCTATCTGTCTGTCCTTTCCTGGGCAGGAGGATCTCTTGTCTGTCTGTCTGTCCTTCCCGGGCTGGAGGTTCTCCTGTCTGTCTGTCCTTCCCTGGGCAGAAGAATCTCCTGTCTGTTTGTCCTTTCCTGGGCTGGAGGCTGCTCTCCTGTCTGTCTGTCTGTCTGTCTGTCCTTCCCGGGCTGGAGGCTCTCCTGTCTGTCTGTCCTTCCCGGGCTGGAGGCTCTCCTGTCTGTCCTTCCCTGGGCTGGAGGCTCTCCTGTCTGTCTGTCCTTCCCTGGGCTATCTGAATTGCACTCCTCCCAACCAGCACGGGCCAGGCTCTGTTTCATAAGTCGTTTTGTGTGTGCTCTGTCAGCTGATGAAGAATGCATAACAAATTTCAGTGTTAATTCCTCTGAGGGTTATTTGCTTTTTTAAAAAACAACATTGAGGGCCTATATTTGTTATTCACTACGTCTGCATTTGTGAGAGGATATGTGCATAGTGTCACCTGCTCGTTTTGCGATAACCCTGAGAGATCGGCACGGCACAGACCATTGTGTGGATACGGTAACCAAGGCCAAAGGTTTTAAGTTAATCTTAAAAGGTTGCTCAGCTGTGCAGGCCCCAGGCTTCCACTGCAGCATCGCCATGCTCAGCACTCAGCCTTCAAGCCCCTGACTTAGTGACAGGTGAACTATAGCACTGCATCCATTCACAAGCATTGCTTACCTCTTGCTGCTGGTCCACCGAGTACTGTGGGATGAGGCTATGAGGTGGGAGCTAGTGCAACGCCTCCCAGGTGTGGGCCACTGAGCAACCCCCTCAAGGCAGCCCGGTAGTCCAGTATCTTCATGTAAAATGCAGATTCCCTGAATCTCTGAGATCTCCTGAATGAACATCTCTAGGGATGGGACCCAGAAATCTGCACTTTAAACAAGTGCTCCAGGTGGCTTCTGTGCACAATAAAATTAAAAATAAAAGCAGCCGGGCGCGGTGGCTCACGCCTGTAATCCCAGCACTTTGGGAGGCCGAGGCGGATGGATTACGAGGTCAACAGATCGAGACCATCCTGGTCGAAATGGTGAAACCCCGTCTCTACTAAAGATACAAAAATTAGCTGGACATGGTGGCGCGTGCCTGTAATCCCAGCTACTCAGGAGGCTGAGGCAGGAGAATTGCCTGAACCCAGGAGGCGGAGGTTGCAGTGAGCCGAGATTGCACCATTGCACTCCAGCCTGGGTAACAAGAGCGAAACTCCGTCTCAAATAAAATAAAATAAAAATAATGGAGACAAGCTTTGCACTTTACTGATCATATAAGAAAATATCTAAAGTAACCAGGGGACAAAAGTCAAATCCTTTCTATAAATCAAGAATAAATCATCCCTTAATGTAGGAAAGTAGCAGTTCGAGGGGTAGGTATTCAAGAATTATAAGCCAAAAATCTCCTTTATGAAACAACTTTTAGCTTTTCTTTGGTATATACAAACATGCTTACATAATACCATCCAAACTTTCAGAGTGGTGAAAGATTTCCTTTGCAGCCTATTTAAAAAAAGAGAAGCTAATGTTTATCCAATGAGTTGGGCAAAGAACCTCATACATGAAAACAAACGGCCTACATTAAACTCAACCCTTTCTGTTCTACATTCTAAAAAGGTTGGGAGAGAACAGTATTCCCTCAGATTGATAGTCTCCAAAAATGATATACTGAATTTACTGAGTAACTAATGACCCAAAACAGACAACACACTTGAAAAGAGGTACCCATTCCCCACCCTGGGTAATAAAAGGAGGTTTTATTTTTTGCTCAGGCCATGAGTCTGGCCAAGAAGGTGGATTAAATGTGTTTAAAACCAGGAAAGAGAAAAAATAGATTTGGCAAACTTGCGGTAATTCTCTGAAGAACTTTATTCAGTTCTATTGATCAGTAAAACTGTGAGGCCAGATGCAAATTATGGTCATCCGTATGACCTGGTAGTAGTGTCGCCTTCTCCATGATTTTGTTTTCACTTACGCATAGTCAATCCTGGTCCAAAAAGAAATAAATGGAAAGTTCCATAAATAAACAATTCTTAAGTTTTAAATTGTGCTCCATTCTTGCTACCTTAGTGAAATCTCCATCCTGGCCCAGATGAGAATCCTGCCTTTGTCCAGCATATCTGTGCTATATGTGCTACCCACCTTAGTCACTTAGTAGCCATCTTGGTTATCAGATTGGAAAAACCTATAGATAGGGGTCAGTGCTCCAAGGCATCGACTGGGGTTCTTATAACAATCCCTTGAGGATAAGAGAGGACGACTGTAGTGAGAAACCCACCTCCAGTCTCCCTTACCAGACTGTCTGCTCCTCAGTGAGATTTCAGCGTTAGGTGTTCTCCTTCCTCTCTTCATTCTTCCTGATTGACTGTGCTTTTCCTGAAAGCCTGTTTTATTCCAGAGTAGGTTTTGTGTTAAAGAGTATGTTTTTAGCCTTACCAGGATATGGCCAGTTTTTCCCCCCAAGGTGAAAGACATTTTTGTTTACTGTAATTATTTGGGTTGAATTTTTGTACCTGAAGGCAAATTACGGCTTAAGTTACATTTACTCAGTTTTAAGCAAATCTCATTTAAAACCAGCTTGTTTTGTTCTACCTGATTGTAATATCTGGAAATACAGATATTTAGTTTTCAGTTTTTTATTACCTATCTTAGGTTTTTAGTCTTTAGTGTATTGCTTTTAACCACTGACGGTGCTTTCTACCAGTATTAATTTTGAACTGAATATGTTGATCAAAGTAAATAATAAAGACGCATGTACTGTTACCCTGAGAGTGTAGAAGGATTTCTAAAATCACTTTACAAGGTTTTTCACAAGCAAGTGAAAACCCAGACTCTGGGTTAGAGATGAGATAACCTCTTCAAGCATGTGTACTCTTTTGTGGTGTTATTTCCTGCCTTACAGGGTTATATGACTATTAAATAAAATTATGTAATGTGGCTGGCATAGTAGTATCTACTCAACACGTTTTTCTTTTCATTTTTGTGTCTTTAGTGCCGCAGTAGCATCTAGCACATAATGCTTACTCCAGCTCTTGTGTTGACAATAAACTGAAGGGACAGTGGCAAACGCAGGAACATAATAAAGCAAGGTGATAATCTAGGTGTTTTAGTGCAAGGTCATAGAACTGCAGAGAGAAAAAGTGATCAGATTCTGGATAATTTGAAGGTACAGCAAATAAGACTTGTTGACAGGCTAAGTGTGCAGTTTGAGAAGATGACTAAGGAAGTAAAAGAATGCAATCGAGGTGGGGCACAGTGGCTCACACTTGTAATCCCAGCACTTTGGAAGGCTGAGGTTGGTGGATCACTTGAGCATAGGAGTTTGAGAACAGCCTGGACAACATGGCAAAACCCTGTCTCTACAAAAAATACAGAAATTAGCCAGGCATGGTGGCATGCACCTGTAGTCTCAGCTACTGGGGAGGCTGAGAGGTGGGAGGATTGCTTGAGCCCAGAGGTTGTGGCTGTGGTAAGTCATGTGCCACTGCACTCCAGCCCAGCGATAGAGAGAGACCCTGTGTCAAACAACAACAAATGGAATTGCCATTTGCTGAGATGCCAAAGATTATGGGAAGGGGGTGAACCAGGAGTTCAGCGTTAAGTTTGAGATGTTTATTAGACATCAAATGGAGATCCATCTAGGCAGTTGAGAAAGGTCCTAGATGGATCTATTAATTTGGAAGTTATCAGTATATAGATAGGAGTTAAAGCCAGGCTGTGACTGAGACCAAAGAAATGAGGTAGAACAGAGAAGAGGGCAAAGGACAAGATCCCTGAGGCACCCCAGTGTTTAGAGGTTGGAAACATGAGAAGAAGCCAGCAACTGGGAGACTGCTGGAGCAGCCAGAAGGAAAGAGGAAAATTGGGAGGGTGTGCTATGGAGCAAGTGCTTCAGAGAAAAGGGACTCACCAGCTGTGCCAAAACTATGGGGGCATCTGGTATCAGTCTTTGGATTGAGCAATATAAAAATCATTGGTGACCCTGATGAGAACAGTTAGAATGGACTTAAGATAACTTGAGGACAGATACATTGACACTTGAGTTTTCCTTTAAAAGGAACAAAAGGGAAGTAGTTGAAGTGAAATCTAGGAAGAGTTTTCTTTAAGAACGGAGAATGTTTGTCTGCTGATGGGAATATCCAGTAGAGAGGAAAGAAAATGTTAATAATTCAGGAGAAGCAAGGAGAACTTGTGGAGCAGCACTTTTATGAAATACTTCAGTGCTAGGAGCAGAGACAGTTCATCTGTGGTCACAGGGGAGAACAAGCATTTAGGCATAGGTGGAGGTAGGTGGCAAATGTGTAGAAGCTTGTGGATATTTTCTCTGAATGCTGTACTTTCTCAATGAAATAGAAAGCAAGAACCTCAGTTGAGAGGTTGGAGGAGGTGACATGAGAGGTTCAATGGAGAGGGAGGCTGAGAAACTGTGGAATAAGGAAATAGAATGAGGAGCATGTTAAAATATGCTTGGCAGCAAAATGAAGATATAGTGTCAGAGAGAAACTCATAGCAAGAAAGCCTGTAAGAAAGCCATTGCAGTAGTCTAAATAAGATTAAAGCTTCTGAATCAGGCCAGATGCAGCGTTGTTGGTGTCATTAATAAATAGGTAGAAATTGAACCCACATATGTGGATGAAATTGTCTAAAGAAAGCAGAGTGATATTAACAGTTGATTGCACAGGAAGAGAAGCCCAAATTTGTAAGGACCCTACAGGGAAATGTGAGAGGAAACCAAGAGAAAGAGGGCACAGAAACCAAGGAGAAAGTTTTCTGGACGTAGTGGCCACCTTCCTGCTACCGCAGAGAGATTAGGTGAGATAAGGTTCCATGCACGGCCTCTGGGTTGATTCTCTAGGAATTGATAGCTTTGGTGATGGAGCAGGGTAGAACCCCATTTCACTGTTGGTTAAGGAGTAAATGGAAACAGAAAGTAGAGACAGTAAATGAAGACAGTACTTCCAACAAAGATCATTAGTAAGGCCTTTGCTAAGCCTGGAATGGCATTCCTTGCAGAGGCAACAGCTTCTGGAAAGGCCTAGAGGCATAAAAGGACTTAATGACTTAGATAAGTAGGCTGGTTTTCTGCTGAGCACTCTAGAAAAAGATTAAAAAAAAAGGTAAGTAGGGTGGCTTGGTGACTCACGCCTATAATCTCTGCACTTTGGGAAACAGGTGGGCAGATCGCCTGAGGTCAGAAGATGGACACCAGCCTGGCCAACATGGTGAAACCCTGTCTCTACTAAAAATACAAAAATTGGCCAGGCTTGGTGGTGTGCACCTGTAATCCCAGCTACTCAGGAGGCTGAGGCAGGAGAATCACTTGAACCCTGGAGGTGGAGGTTGCAGTGAGCTGAGATATCACCACTGCACTCCATCCAGCCTGATGACAGAGTGAGACTCCATCTCAAAAAAAAAAAAAAAGACTTAGATAAGTAATTTTAAATAATTTAATATGAAATCTAAATGTATGTATTTCAAATACTTGATTCATTTAATTTTTTTGTCTCTTTTTTGCTTTCCCCACCCAAGGAGAACTTGGGTGGACGTTCTTGGGGAAAGCAAAGTATGCTTCTATTTAATCCTATGTGTATGTGTACCTTAGCTCACTTTAAAACAATACCCTGAGTCCTTTTTTTATATGAAATAAATTTTGAAATTGCTGAAGCTCTTGAAATTGGAAGATAGGCAGTATTCTTTTCAATAATAATGTGCTCTCATGCCTCTTTGCTATTCATACAAGTATTGGAATGAAAGCTCCTTCTTTTCCCTGCTTTGCTTGTTTCAGAACGTAAGTCAGAGTACTGCAGAAAATGTCCACTGAACGGACTTCATGGACAAGCCTGTCCACCATTCAGAAAATAGCCCTGGGCCTTGGGATCCCAGCCAGTGCAACAATTGCCTATATCCTATACCGCAGGTATAGGGAAAGCAGAGGTAAGTGAGCCCTATGACTCTGCATGTGAAAACGTTCAGACATGTTCCTGCCTTGTTAAATTGAAAAAACTCTTTCCTTGCCAGATATTGTGTGGGTTTTGTTTTGGGTTTTTTTGTGGGGGGTTTTTTTGGACAGGGTCTCACTCTGTCACCCAGCCTGGAATACAGTGGCGTGATCATGGCTCACTGTAGCGTCAACCTCCTGGGCTCAAGCAGTTCTCTCACCTCAGCCTCCAAGTAGCTGGAACCACAGGCATATGCCACTATGCCTGGCTAATATTTGTATTTTTTCTAGAGATGGGGTTTTGCTATGTTGCGCAGGCTGGTCTTGAGCTCCTGAGCTCAAGCAACCTGCCTGCTTCAGCATCCCAAAGTGCTGGGATTACAGGCATGTGCCTCCATGCCTGCCCGAGGTATTGCAATTGGCTTTCTGAGAGGATCTTTGACCAAAATTATTTAGTCTTCTTTTTTCCTTTGAGACGGAGTCTGACTGTCGCCCACACTGGAGTGCAGTGGAGTGATCTCGGCTCACTGCAACCTCCGCCTCCCATGTTCAAGCCATTCTGCCTCAGTCTCCCAAGTAGCTGGGATTACAGGAATGTGCCACCACTCCTGGTTAATTTTTATATTTTTAGTAGAGATGGGGTTTCACCACCAGGGTGGCTGACCTCAAGTGATCTGCCTGCCTCCTAACGTACTGAGATTATAGGCATGAACCACTATGTCTGGCGTAGTCTTTGCTATGTTCTTACACAGCAAAGTAAGCTAGTCTGTGAAATGAATTCATTTTATAACTCCATTGATCTGTTTCCTTCAGCAACAACCGCACAGCAAAGGGTTCTTTTTTTAACTTCTATACTCTTTTTTCATATATATGCCTTTTCTCTAATTAGTTGTTAGGAGAAGGCAGTTTCCTCAAAGGCTGGATCCAGAGGATAGGACCTAGAGAAATGACTTATGTACATACCAGTCAGGAGAAGTTCTGAGCCTAATGGACACCTCAGGCAACTTTTGCCCTTCATTCTTCTCCAGTAGTCATGTCCTGGGAGAAGTAGTTTGCTCAAACCCTACCACCCCTTTATTGCAGAGTCTGCTTTTTCCATTTTGGCGTCTGAAACTGTCCCAGAGAACATGCCCATCTCTGACCTAATTCCTACTCAGATGCCACTTTTGTTACTGTGGTTGAGAATCCTCAGTTTATCTCTTGGATCGGTGTCTCTTCGACAGCCAGATTCTGGGGAGGACTGGCAGTTATAATAGCTTTGGGTGTTATCTGAGTCTGATCTGATGAATGATGATCTGTGCAGAAGAGCGGCTGACGTTTGTTGGGGAAGATGACATTGAGATAGAGATGCGGGTTCCCCAGGACGCTGTGAAACTCATAATTGGCCGGCAAGGAGCCAATATTAAACAGGTAAGTGTGTGAGCAGGACTCCACTTCTCCAAGGATTGATTCTGTTCATTGATTTCTTGTTTCCTTCCTCTGACCCCATATCACAAAACACTCCCATGCTCTCTCCCATGAGAGAGAGTCACAAAACTCACTCACGCTCTGTGTGTGTGTGTGTGTGTGTGTGTGTGTGTGTGTGTTTTAATGGAGTTTCACTCTTGTTGCCCAGCCTGGAGTGCAATGGCGCAATCTCAGCTCACTGCAACCTCCGTCTCCTGGGTTCAAGCGATTCCCCCGCCTCAGCCTCCCAAGTAGCTGGGATTACAGGCACTTGCCACCATGCCCAGCAAATTTTTTGTATTTTGAGTAGAGATGGTGTTTCATCATGTTGGCCAGGCTGGTCTCAAACTCCTGACCTCAGGTGATCTGCCCAGCTCAGCTTCCCAGAGTGCTGGGATTACAGGCGTGAGCCACCACACCCAGCCACTATGTATATTTTTAAAAGAACAAATAGAGGAACTTTTTAGCTAACTGAACTTGTTAGCTACTTCCCTTCTAGAGAAGAGTACATTCCCTAGAGAAAGGATGACTTAGCTTGAAATAAGGGTTTTTGACTGGGTGATTATCACCGTGGTATAGCTTGAATTGCCCTTTTCTATGGAATTAATGAACTCTCATTAATCGACAGTAAATATTGAATGGCTACCTGGTTCTTCTTACCATCTTCCATTGTGCAGCTAAAATGTCAAGAAAACAAAATATTTGATTCTCCAGTCCAAGTAAATTAGCAGGCAGAAAGGATTCTATACACAAAGATAAATGGGTTCGAATTCACTGCCATTTGGGGTTACATTTGTTACTAATCTCCTTATATAAAGTAACTGAGGACTGGTTTAGCCAATTCCTTTGGCTAATACTACCTCCAGGGTTTGGTGTAGGTTATCTGTAGCTGGGCTCAAATGGGAGCTCTTCCAGAATGTGCTGCCAAATGTCCTTTTCTCTGCAGCTGCGGAAACAGACAGGTGCTCGGATTGATGTGGACACAGAGGATGTAGGCGATGAGCGAGTGCTGCTTATCAGTGGTTTTCCTGTTCAGGTGTGCAAGGCCAAAGCAGCAATCCATCAGATCCTGACAGAGAATACCCCAGTGTCTGAGCAGCTCTCAGTTCCCCAGAGATCTGTGGGCAGAATCATAGGTACCACTGGATGGCTTCCTCTCCTGTTTCCTTTATCCTTTACCTTTGCCTCTCTTCCACACCTTCCCAAGGGTTTCTTCTGGCCTAGTTCCCCTTTACCATGTAAGGGAAAAGAAGACAGGGACATTAAGACCAGAAGTTTACTGTTTGGCAGGACTAGTGATAAAACCCTGTTTCCTCAAGAAGTTGTATGATTTGAACCTTATACATGGATTCCTTAAGGGTTCTAGTAGATTTATTAAATTTACCTGTTAATTGATTTTTAAAGGGAAGCTTGGGATGCTCATGTTATCTCATAGGTTAATTGATTTTTAAAGGATAGCTTGGGATGCTCATGTTATCTCAGGTCTTTGAAGATAGTGCTCTAGAGAGTACCTTTTATGCTTTCCCCTAGAGCATCCCTTAGTGCTGCTGTTAGAGGCAGAGAAATGTCCTGCCCTTGATCCAGTGTTCTGACACACCATGTAGCATATCTTCATGTGACTTGGTATGGCCATGCTGAGCGGTGAAAATGAAAATGACATGAAGTTAAACTAGCCAGAGTATAGAGTTTAAATAAAATGGATAAAGCAAAGAATATGGTATTCTCCTTTTCACAGTAATGATTTCAGTAGCTCCTGTTTCCCATACATCTTGTATTTTGTTCACTTTAGAAATGAGAACTCATTCTCTTCTCCTAGTATATACAAAACAGTGATTTCTCCAGTAGCTAAGGTTGGCCAGGAGGGAAGGGCAGGTTTTTATGTATTATTCAATGTAGGGAGAGGCGGCGAGACGATTCGTTCTATCTGTAAGGCTTCTGGAGCCAAAATTACCTGTGACAAAGAATCAGAAGGGACATTACTACTATCAAGACTTATAAAAATCTCAGGAACACAGAAGGAAGTGGCAGCAGCCAAGGCAAGTAGCTGATGGACTTGAACTATACCTAAGCATGAGAAGATCCTTTTACTCTATCCTGGGTCAGAATATCATCCTTTCTCTTATTTTCTACAGCATTTGATACTGGAGAAAGTTTCAGAAGATGAAGAACTTCGGAAGAGAATTGCTCATTCTGCAGAAACTAGAATCCCACGCAAACAGCCAATCAGTGTGAAAAGAGAAGAAGTGACAGAGCCAGGTGGAGCTGGAGAGCCAGCTTTACGGAAAAACAGCAGTTCTAGCATGGAGCCAGCTGCACCCCTGGTGACTCCTTCACCTAAAGGAGGAGGCGACATGGCTGTGGTAGTGCCAAAGGAAGGTTCCTGGGAGAAACGTAGTGATGACAGCATTCAGAAGTCTGGAGCCCAGGCCATCTCAGAGATGTCCATGTTTGAAAGTATGTAACAAAGAGGGAGCCCATTAATCATAGAAGATAGAAATACTGGCTTAGACATTGGAGAGATTACAAGGAATGCCTTCTCAGTCTGTGAGCAGCCAGTATAATATGGCTGGGGTCAGGATAGCAGATTCAGTGAGATACTATGAAGGTAGGATAGTGGTAGAGTCTACATCAACACTTCTTGCTGGACAGTTTGAGGATACAGATGTTGATCACTGAAAATGATTTATGCAGGTTTAAGATTCTGCTCCTAACTGTAGGAGAAAACTTGGTGCTTCTTCCACTCTGGACCAAAGTTGATGGAAGTCTTCTTCCTTTTCCGAAACCCAACCTGAACCACTTCTTTCTTGAGACAGACTATACCGAGGCAAGTTGTCACCAGCAGAAAATAGATATTAACAAAGATGAATTTTATTAGCAAAGCTGAATTAACCAAGAGGGTATTTGTGGTTTATTATTTACCCTAAAACTTTCTGTGTCTGGGTACCCTCTGAGTAGGCCTATAATTCCTGCCTTCACTGTAGGCATTTTCCGTAAACTAGCAGACCTAAGTGGTAAAAACGCACAGGAGCTTGGAGGTATAAATAGACTGGGTGGGAAAGAGAGAGCTCCTTTTGCCATGTTTTGCCAGCCTGCTCTGTTGTAACCTCTTAGGTTATACCCTTTAATTTCCAGCCTTTTAGGTTAGTTTCTGTAGTGAGTCTGGGATAATGTCCGCAAAGTACTTCAAATGTTTTGTTTTTGTAGCAACTTAAATAAACGCAGGTTTTCTTTAGAAAAAAAGAAAGAAAGAAAAATACTGGCTTAGAGCGTGGTAGTGCGACCTGTGGTCCCAACTACTTGAGAGGCTAAAGTGGGAGAATCACATGAGCCCAGGAAATTGAGGCTACAGCAAGCTGGGATCGTGCCGCGGCACTCCAGCCTCTGGGTGACAGTGAGACCCTGTCTCAAAAAAAAAAAAAGAAAGTTTGTTTTTAAAGAAATACTGGCTTAGATTGCCCAAAATAGGAAGCAATAAAAAATCTTTTCCGTTTTCATGAATACACTTATGTCTATCATCGCAGATACTCCTTTCTGGTAATATTTTACTTGGATTAATACTACACGTAATACTTTTCTAAATATAAAACAGTTGATAAAAATGAACAAAATATGCTAACACAGGAAACAAATGAGTAATACATCAAATAATTGGATTTACATGATACTGTTTCTCTAGACATACTTACTCTTTTTTTTTTTTTTTTTTGAGACAGTCTTGCTCTGTCACCCACACTGGAGTGCAGTGGCACGATCTCTGCTCACTACAACCTCTGCCTCCCAGGTTTAAGTGATTCTCATTCCTCAGCCTCCCTAGTAGATGAGACTACAGGTGCACCCCACCACACCTGACTGATTTTTGTATTTTTTTAGTAGAGTTAGGGTTTCGCCATGTTGGACAGGCTGGTCTCAAACACCTGGCCTCAAATGATCCACCCATCTTGGCCTCCGAAAGTACTGGGATCACAGACATGAGCCACCACACCCAGCCTAGACTTACTTTTTCAACAAGTAAAATTCCCAGCCAGATTTTTTATTGCCTGTTTCATTACTGTTTTTAAAAATCATCACTATTCAAAAAGAAAAGGCTGTGAGCTTTCTCTTCTATACATAGATGCTGGGCTGGGCAGAGAGGACCTGGGTCCCCAAGAAGCTCACAGACTTGTCCAGGGTCACACAAGGAGTCAGTGGTAGAATGGGATCTGGAACAGGCCCATATCCGTCTCTGTCCATGTGAAGGTTGCTGTCCATGTACCTTTTTTCTGCAGCTAGCATATGGAGGATTTACCTTCTCCATATGACAAAGAATGTAAACTGTTATTTCTTTATAGTTGGTGATTTGAATACATTGCACATGACAAAGAATGTAAACTTATTACTCAATTACATGGAACGGTAGAAAGGATAGCTTAGTATCTTTCTTCTTTTTTTTTTTCTTTCCTGGATAGAGTCTAGCTCTGTCGCCCAGGCTGGAGTGCCAGTGGCGTGATCTCGGCTCACTGCAACCTCCGCCTCCTGGGTTCAGGCAATTCTCCTGCCTCAACCTCCTGAGTAGCTGGGATTACAGGTGCCTGCCACCAGGCCCATCTAATTTTTGTATTTTTAGTAGAGACAGGGTTTCACTGTTGGCCAGGCCCGTCTCAAACTCTTGACCTCATGATCCGCCCGCCTCAGCCTCCCAAAATGCTGGGATTACAGGCATGTGCCACTGTGCCCAGCAGTACCTTTCTTTAGGATATTCTTGTTTGATTCATCCAGTTGTCCTCCAGCCATTTAAAAATGCTAACAGCTGTTTGTAAAAAATACAAAAATGGCTGTATTTGTACCTCTCACTCCCCTGATGTAGTCTCTTTATTCCAACCCGAGTGGTGGTCTGATATGGCCACCATCCTTATCTCTGTGTTCAGTCCCCAGTCCTGACCTCAGTTTCCATGCTGATGAGTACCTAGAAGTCTACGTTTCTGCTTCTGAACACCCTAACCACTTCTGGATCCAGATCGTTGGCTCCCGCAGCCTGCAGTTGGACAAGCTTGTCAATGAGATGACCCAGCACTATGAGAATAGTGTGGTGAGTTGCCATGGGGACAGGGCTGGGGTTTAATGAAAAGAAGGCCTATCTTTTTCATTATAATCTCATCCTTTCCCTGTGGAGCAACTACTTTTTCTTTTTTCTTCTGCGATTCTATTTATGAGCTACCACTTTGTAACTCTATGCCCTCCTGACTCCTCATCCCCATGTACAGCCTGAAGACTTGACTGTGTATGTAGGAGACATTGTAGCAGCACCTTTACCTACAAATGGTTCCTGGTATCGAGCCCGGGTCCTTGGCACCTTGGAGAATGGAAACTTGGACCTCTACTTTGTTGATTTTGGAGATAATGGAGATTGCCCACTGAAGGACCTCAGGGCTCTCAGGTCAGTGCTGAGGCCACGGTGAAGTCAGTTGCATACCAGCTATTGACTCAGTTCTGGCCATAGGGTGGTGAGCTGTTGGCATTTATCAGGGGGATTTGGAAGGGAACCTGTTTATAGAGAGCAGATATCGTCTCATGTTCGTTGGTTCTGTCTGAAAGCAGCAATGTAAGAAGTTTCTGGCCCCAGGATTCTAATTTTAGTTTCTTTTACTTCAGGAGTGACTTCCTAAGCCTTCCGTTTCAAGCAATAGAATGTAGTCTGGCACGGATCGCCCCCTCAGGTAAATTGATCATGCCACCTATTGAGCTTACCTCCAAATAGAATAGTTTTTGTGCAGTTCATTGGAAGGAATTCTCACGTTCGCAGGCTTTTTGAAATCTGGGGGCTTGGGTGCCTTTTTCCCACCAGCACTAGCAGCAGCCAGAAACTTGCCTGGCAGACCCAACCCCACCAGAGAAGACACAGGTGCCTTCCTGAGTAGGAAAGGGTAGTTCCGACTTCCTTCCAGGGTATAATCCCCATCCCTATCAGCAATAAACCCTACAATCTTTTGCCAGGTGACCAGTGGGAAGAGGAAGCTTTGGATGAGTTTGATAGACTCACTCATTGTGCTGACTGGAAGCCCCTAGTAGCCAAGATCTCTAGCTATGTCCAAACTGGGATCTCAACTTGGCCAAAGATCTACTTATATGATACTAGCAATGGGAAGGTAAGACTGGCATTTACACACTGCCTATTATATCTTCAGTGTATTTATAGCCTAATTTACTTCTTCTTTCCCAGAAACCCTTATCTGATATTACTCTTACTTTGTGAGATTCTTCTTACCGTCTCACCAAAGGAATATCTTTAAAGTGTCAGTCCTTCTGCCTTGTTTTCTCAAATTTGCCCTTGCTTACTGAGAGAACATCATTCCCTTTTCATTTTTCTTCTCAGAAAGTTGATATTGGGCTAGAATTAGTACGCAAAGGATATGCAGTTGAGCTTCCTGAAGACATGGAAGAAAACAGAGCTGCCCCAGACATGAAGGACATGGTGAGCCATTGTAGTTTACAGGGTGCTTCTTCCAGGCAAATCTAGCACGTAGACACTAAGGGCTTCTAGTCCTGACACTGTATTAGCTTTCCTGAGGACTCTGAGCTCCTCAAGAGCTCAGTACTTGACCCAAGAAGCATTTTGTCCATCTCAGTAGCCAAACTGCTTAACCAGGTCCTATGAGACGAATGAAAGGGTGGCTTCTTTTGTCCTAAAAGCCAACATGTTCCTCCTTTTTTCCTCTTTTCATCCACTCAGGCCACAGAAACAGATGCCTCTCTCAGCACCTTGCTCACTGAGACCAAAAAGAGCTCTGGAGAGATAACGCATACCCTTTCCTGCCTCAGCTTATCAGGTACAAGCAGCATTTCCTCCCTAGAGCATCTTTGGAAGTTAACTTTTCTCAATCAGTCTTTCCAAACTAGGGAGGTTAATTGAAGGCTTGGTTCCTAGTCAGGTCATTGAGCACCGAGAGGTCCATTTTTCTTTTGAGCCTCGCTGGCAGTGCCTGCTAGCATAGGGCAGTGTCTAACTTTCTCCTTCGTATTTCTCTTCAATAGAAGCTGCTTCCATGTCTGGGGATGATAACCTTGAAGATGACTACTTACTCTGAAGTCTGGGCTTCAGCTTGCTCAACCATCTGCTTTGCTGTGTGAGTGCAGCTATTATCTGTCTGTAAACAGGAAAGTAATGAGGGTGACACTGGGGCACTTGCTTTGATTCCCTCTTCTCTGCCCTGTCTTAATATTCTTCTCTACAGCTGCTTTCCTGCAGCTTAACTTGCTCTCAGATTGAGCACTTTCAAGCTTTTTCTGTATTTCTGTCTTTGGCAGGATTTGGCAATAGAATTGGTGCCTGGACGAGAGGAGTGTATGATAAAGGATCCATGCAGTCATTCCTTTATTACACATACAGTCTGGCTTGCTGTGGACCAAATTCATGTTCTCCTCCCATTGGACTACCAAAAAAAGGTGTGGTGCAGAGGGAGACAAATGTGTCTCCCCCATTCCACCTCCCTGATCTCTCCAACCCTCCAGGGTTTGAATACTGCTGTTACTTCCAGGCTGTTCAGCATCAGGCTCCGTCCCCTCTACCAGTCATAATGCGCATCACTGCTAGGCTGGGTCCTTTTCAAGGCTGGGAAACAGTCAGGCTTTGGTCATTGGAAATGATGATTCTGCAGACTGCTGACTCACCTTATCAGGTGACTCTGGTTAAGGAAAGTTTTTGAGTGGTGAACTCAAAGACTGTAGTTGAATTAGGAGGCAAAGGCAAAAAAATAGCATAATTATATTTAAAAGCCTCAAGAAGTGGGAAGAGAATACTGCCTCCCAGCCTCAATTGCTAATATGTTATTGGAGACAGGTTTTTGAAACTGCTCCAGCTATTTCTCTGTAACCTTCAGTTAAGATACAAGTAGAAAGGAGACAGAGGCTCAGGAGATTTTCTAAATTGCTAGTGTAATATCTATA
The DNA here is from genome assembly GCA_963573925.1 of Callimico goeldii. Classification (NCBI taxonomy): domain Eukaryota; kingdom Metazoa; phylum Chordata; class Mammalia; order Primates; family Cebidae; genus Callimico; species Callimico goeldii. The sequence goes on from CAUYOR010003724.1 coordinate 57,874, forward strand.
TGTATACACACATATACACCCATGGGGAGAGAGGAAGAGTATACAGTTCTGTTTAAATCATTTGGAGGATTTTTTTTTTTTTTTTTGCTGAATAAAGTTCTCAAGAAAATTTTCTAAAACCAAATTCTGATTGATTCACAAGGCGGAAGCAAGCTGTGAGCCTAAATCTGCTGAAAACTGCCAACTGCCTCGCAGAAAGGGGCCCATCTATGAAACAAGTGTCCCTCCCTCCCATGTAGACATTTATATTCTTTCCCTAAAGTCACTTCAGAAATAATCATTTACTGGCCGGGAATGGTAGCTCAGACCTGTAATCTAAGCACTTTGGGAGGCCAAGGCAGGCAGATCACTTGAGGCCAACATGGTGAAACCCCATCTCTACTAAAAATACAAAAATTAGCCAGGCATGGTGGCGGGCACCTGTAATCCCAGCTACTTGGGAGGCTGAGGCACGAGAATCACTTGAACCTGGGAAGCAGAGGTTGCAGTGAGCCCAGATCACACCACTGCACCTCCAGCCTGGGCAACAGAGCAAAAAATTATTCACTAAGAACCAGAACCAATTTAGGTTTAGGCTGTGTGAATAAGACCCCACCTATACTATTCAAAAGAAAAGGCCCAGATTAAGATTCTAGAAACCAATATTCTAGGAGCAGCTCTGGTGAGTAGCTCATGTAGTCTTGGAGGAATCTTTAAGGAAGAGATCTCCACTGAAAAGTTTACAGAATTTTAACACGTTTCCTTACAGCATCTTTCCATGTCTAACAGTACTGCGAGGCTTCAGTGAGAGCCCTGAAGTACTTGAGGTACTTGAAAGTAAATATAAATGTATAGTAATGTGGATGGTAGAAAAATGGCAAGTGAAATGAACTGTTTTTTTAAGGATAAAGCAAGATAGCCGGGCGCGGTGGCTCACGCCTGTAATCCCAGCACTTTGGGAGGCCGAGGCAGGTGGATCACGAGGTCAAGAGATCGAGACCATCCTGGTCAACATGGTGAAACCCCGTCTCTACTAAAAATACAAAAAATTAGCTG
>CAUYOR010003725.1:0-11191 GCA_963573925.1 Callimico goeldii
TTTAGGTTTTGGGGTACATGTGCAGAACATGCAAGACAGTTGCATAGGTACACACATGGCAGTGTGTTTTGCTTCCTTCCTCCCCTTCACCCACATTTGGCATTTCTCCCCAGGCTATCCCTCCCCAGCTCCCCCCACCCCGCTGTCCCTCCCCCTTTCCCCCCAATAGACCCCAGTATTTCATAGCATTGATAATTAAGTGAGTTAGTGTATTTCTAATGTATGGAAACATGCTTGGCCTCCAGCCTCTGAACTGTGTGTGTGAACACGTATTGTTGTGGCAGTGCTGTGTAACAAACAATACAGAATGGTCGTTCAATATTTGTGTCCCACCATGGGTCTGTGGGCCGGGGCGGCCCTGCTGTGTTAGACTTGCTTGACTCTAAGCTGAGGGTCAGGTTTAATTCTGATCCATATGTCCTTTCAGTTTGGATCTCAGGAACATCTTGTTTTCATAATGGAGAGCAGGAGGGCTGGGTCCCAGCCAAATGGTGTGCTTTTGCACATGTGCACTCAGGGTTCCTCCCAGCTCCTCACATTCCTCTGGTCTCACCTTCCAAGACCAACACTGATTGGCAAGAAAACATATTCTTCCCATGGAAGTGTTGAATGAATGGTAAATATCTGACAGTTAGGAACATCATAAACCATGTCTGTCACAGATGGTTTCCTGAAGGAAATAATAGAAACAGACTTTAAAAAAAATTAAGCAGGTATATTCATTGCAGGCAAAAACACAAACACCAATCTAAAGAGGTAGAACTGACCAAGCTGTGACTATGTTGTCACGAATTTTCTTAAGTTTATTTTTAATTTAAAAAATTTCTCCCAAACTTTATTAACATATGTATAATTGATGAATAAAAACTGTATATATTTACAGTGTACAATGTGATGTTTTCATATGTCTAGACATTGGAAAATGATTAAAGTAAGTTAATTAACATGCTTATCACCTTTCACATTTTTTTTTGTGGTGAGAACATTTAAAATCTACTCTCTTAGTGATTTTCACGTATATAATACATTATTATTGACTGTAGTCATTATACTACACAGTAGATGTCCAGAGTTTATTCATCCTGTCAAACCCGAAGCTTCATACCCTTAATTTGGAGTAAAACTGGCATAATATGTAACAACAAGCATTAAACTTGACATAAGGAAACTTGAGTTTCCCATTGCATAATCTTGATTAAGATGCTTACAATTTGAATGCCTCCATTGTTTTATTTGCAAAACAGAGGGAGCTAGATTAACCTTCAAGTTCTCTTCCAATATCGTGAAGTTCTGTGATTACGATAAGCTACAAAGAAAGAGGGGTTGCTGAGATGGGCCCCTGGAGGAATAGAAGGCATCTAATTTGATGGAAGGCATTTTTGATAAACATGTGAGTTTACTGTTGACACAAGCAGTGATAAGAGTTACTACAGGTTCTTGATCAGTGAATACTAATTTGGGGCTCAAGAAGTATTCACCAGCTTGGTGTTGGGCGGCGTAGTGCCATGGTTCTCAAATCGTAGTGTGCCTCTGAATCACCTGGAGGAGTGTTCAAACACAAATGATTAGGATCCATTCCTACTCCAGAGTTCCTGATTCAGTAAGTCTTGGGTGGAGCCTAGGAATCTGCATGTGTGACAAGTTTCTGGATGATGTTGCTTCACTGATCCAGGGACCACACTTGTGGACAACCACTGATGTTGGGGAAGTAGTCTGTGCCCTGTCCAGATGCCCTCCACTACTGGTGCACCCAGGCCCCAGCTGCTTTTATTGTGGCTGTGGCCCACAGCTGTCCTGTATCTGGAGAGTTGCCCTTGGCTAATGGAACCCTCTAGGCGGGGAAGCAACCCAACCGCCAGGCGTACTGACCATCAAAGGCTTACAAATGACTTATCAACTTGTCTCAACATAGCACCAACTCCAGCTGGCTTGTCATTGATGCTCCAAAGCTTCCATGTGACATTGGCTCAAGCCATTCCCTGGTGAGAGTATACTTTTATTAGTATTTTGCCCCAGCTGTATCCTGCTTCCTTCACCCTCTTCTTCTAAGAGTACCCCCTTAATTGAACACTTAAGCAGAAATCCCATCTCAGATTCTGCATTTAGTGGAACTGACTTAAGACAGATGGTCTAGACCTGGAGAACCTAGAGCCAAGGAAATCAACTTGTGTATTGTTTCAGGGATCTAGATGTTAGGTATTGAGGGTACAATTTTATGAAAATCAAAAGGGGAAACTCAAAGAACTTTTTAAAAAAGGATCTGAAATAGACCCCTTTACTATGTTCTGTAAGATCAGACATGAGACAAAGAGAAGATGTACAAATATTTTCTGGTGGTCAAAACTTCAATATGATATGAATGTGATAAGGTTATTTATAACAGTGGAAAATTTGAGAAAGTTGTTGAGAGGAAGATCCACTTGGATTTCAGCATATGAGATTTTGTGAGTTTAGGATTATCCGTGTTTTCCTGTAAGTGCCTGCCTATATGGGACTGGCTATAGGGTGAGCTGTCGGAGCTAGGCTATAGTTCCGGGAATCATTTTCACAGTTTGTAGTGAGATCATGGGAGTTAATGAGGTAATCAAGATGTTGAAGGGCTAAGAGCAGATGGCCTGAGACTGCAACTTTGAGGCTGCCCATGGATACGCCTGAGAGAAAAGCAGAGTTCAAAAGAAAATGTAAGGAGAGAGTTGAAATAAGTTGGAAGCATGAAAATGGTTACTGAGTTAGAAAAGTGGTTTTGGTTTCAATTGGTCAACTTTGTGGCACATACTGAAGTATTGTTATTTTGAACTTCTGAGTCTTCAAGAAATTTCAGGTTTTATAAGTGGAGTTTATTTTTTTGTTTCTCTGTCTTAATTTGTGTGTGTGCAGTGTGTGTGTGTGTGTGTGTGTGTGTGTGTGTGTGTGCGTCTGTGTGTTTGGGGATTGGTTTAGACATGAGTAGATATTTTCACCTAAATGCAGTTTCTCATAAGAGTAAAAATAAATACATTCAGAGAAAGTGAGTATTGAATATTTTTAATAGGAGATGTGCATGCCCTGATGGAAAGAGGTGGGAATGTTATTTCAAATGGTCTTTGTTCTGTCTCTTTTAACTTATTCCTAAAGAGGGAAGAAGTGTGTTCTAAGACAAATGCATAGAAATAGTGTGTCAGGGTACAGTGTACACTGCTCGGGTATGGGTGCACCAAAATCTTGAAAATCACCACTATAGAACATATCTACGTAACCCCAAACCACCTGTTCCCCCAAACTATTGAAGCAAAAAAAAAAAAAGTAAAATGTAGCCCTACCAAAATGATTAGGGTGTGTGTTTTAAAAAAATTTTTTTAAGATAAACTTTTAATTTCAGATTAGTTTCATATTTTAAAATTATACTCAAGTCCTGGGATAGCTGTGTAGAACGTGCAGGTGTGTTACAGAGGTATAAACGTGCCATGGTGTTTGCTGCACTCATCAACCCATCATCCACATTAGGTATTTCTCCTGTGTACCCACTATGTAGTCTTTTATGTCTTCCTCCCATTCTGCACTTCACCCTGAGTCCCCAAAGTCCATTGTATCATTTTCATGCCATTGTGTCTTTACAGCTTAGCTCCTACTTACAAGTGAGAAGATACAGTGTTTGGTTTTCCGTTCCTAAGTTACTTCACTTAGGGTAATGGTCTCCAACTTCATCCAAGTTGCTGCAAATGTTATTCCATTCTGTTTTACAGCTATTATTCTGTGGTATATCTACAGGTTACTTTAATTGTGGGAACTTTAGCATCCAAATAAGATGTGCTGTAGGTCTGTAATACATATGGAATGTTACAGACCTATTATAAAAAAGAGAATACAAAATGTTTCATTAGGAGCTTTTAGATTTATACATTTTAGATCAATTGTATATTGATAATATTCTGAATATAATGGGATAAATAAAATATGTCATGAAAATAAAAAAAAATAGTGTATCAGGGAGACACAGACAACGTGACCTGGGGAATCATTGGACACATTGTACAGTTTGTAGGACACTGTCTCAGACTGTGAGAGACCAGAGTGGATAAGACATTGTCATTGCCCTCCAGAAACTTTTTTCTTGTCTCAGAGACACATAGTCTTGTCGGTAGAGATAATATGCAGAAATTAGTCAGTGGTGCTTAAAATTTCAGGACTTTGTAGACTTTTGCATACTGCTTGCTATTTCCTTATTGAAGTATCCATTTCTGCATTCAAATACCTTCTTCGTTTTCTAGCCCTTCATCGGAAATAGCTTTCTTGTTTTATATAAATCTCATCTAATTGCATTGTGTCACACACTTTTTTTCTATTATTAAAAAATAGTTTATTGCCCCAATTTTCTATCTCCTTCCTTTAGGTAATTGGCCCAGAGTGAAACATTACCCTCAAGCTCATGCTAATATATGAATAATATTTTTTCATTTATTCCTTTACGTTTTATTTCGCATTTGACATTGCCTCTCTTATTTCTGTTTGGTTGGTGTTATTTTTTATTTTGTTTTGGATTGTTACCCTGGAATGTGCATCTGTATTTCCCAAGATATTCTTGACTGCATTATCAATAATCATTTTGTCCACCAATAAACCAAATTAAAAAGAATTACTCTGATAATCCATTGCATTTGGCAGACACTTTGCAAATATTTTCTCATTTCATCTCTTATTTGGTCCTTAATTTAGGCTGAATTTGCGAATAGGCTCATTGTATTATGGCTTCAGCCTTTATTCACCTTCCTTTATTCCTTTGCTTTCCCGATATGGTATCTAGGCTGTTTGTCATATTTCTGAAGTACTTGGGGCCCAATTTCATTTGAATTAATGCACCATACTTGGCGCCTTGCATCTTTTTCACACTTGACAACTAAGACACATTGAATGACTGCCTTATCCCTGAAGAGCACTAACATTTTTTTCTGCCTTGAATTTGGAGCTTGCCCGAAAACTAGTTTCACTTGCAACTAATTTATCCAGCAAATATCATTAAATGTTTACTGCACACAAGGCATCTAAATTCTATGGGGGAGATAAAGCAGAACAGACTAGTTTTTAAATTTAATAACACATGTTAATCTGTCAGGCAAATATACCAGTAATACCCATGAAGACCTGCTTCCAGCTTGCTGACAGCCACCTTCTCATTGTGTGCTCACATGGCCTTTCCTTGGTGCATGTAGGGTGGAGGGAGAGAGAGAAAAATCTTTTTCTTCTTATAAGGGAACTAAACCCATCATGACGGCTCCACTCACATGATGTTACCTAAACTTAATTACCACTCAAAGGTTCCACCTCCAAATACATTGGGTATTAGGGCTTCAACGCAGGAATTTTGAGGGGACAGAAATATTCGGTCCATAGCAGGATGTAATAGGAAGTAGCTTTGGAAATGTTGGTCTGGTCAGGATCACAGAGGGACTTTTAGGACCAATAAGGAGTATAAAAAATTTTCGATGACAGTTGACACTACTGAAGACATTGATCATGTAAATATCATGGTCAGACCTCAGCTTTGGGAAAATTCACCTGGCAAGGGCCACCATCATTCTCAGACTCTTTCATCCTGGCTTTGCTTTATAGAATCAGCTGATTTAGAAAGACCTTTGATTAGCTTATTTTATTGTAGAAAAGTTCATCTATTACAAAATGCCTCAAAAAATGCTGAAAGCTTCCAAGAAGAATATAAAGTTCATAGCTAATTAGGATACAATGGAGCCAAATTCAGACAAAGAATCTGATTTTATGGAGCTTACAGTCTAGGAGGGGAGACATACTGAAACCAAATTATCGCATAAATAAGTGGATATGGTATATGAAATTATAAACATGTATTTGAGTCAAGAATATCTTGGGAAATTACAAAAGATGTATTTGAGGCTATATAATGAGGTTTTCCTATTAAAATTTATCAGGGAAGACTTCCAGAGGAAATTATGCTTGAATTGAAAGTTTAAGAATGAATAGGCATGACCTAGGTAAGAATTAAAGCATAGTAGAAGCCCCTATGGTAAGAAAGAATAGGGCAAATATAAAGAACTTAAAAATGTGACTGGAGTACAAGTAATAAAGGATAGCATAGTGTGAGATGGAGATAGAGAGCTAGGGATCAGATCATCCAGGAATTTATAGGCCATTAAATTTATTTTTCTTAATAGCAATGGGCAGCTGTGGAAGGGTTTCAATCTGGGAAGAGGCTAATGTAACAGAAAAAGGCCAGATTTCTAAGATTGTCTCCATGATCTCAGCCCCCTTGACTTACATCCTTCATACTTCCCTTTCCTTGAGTGTGGGTAGAATCTGTGACTTGCTTCTCACCAGTAGAATATGGCAAAGATGATGAGATAGTATTCCTAATGATAATAGTATATTATATATGTTTCTGTCTTAATATCCTAGAGCAGGAAATTATTTTTGCTAGCTTGATGAAGAGGGCAGGCATATTGAGGAAGTTCATATGGCAAGGGACTGAGTGAAACCCCTAGGATATGAAGGCAGCTTTCAGCAGATAGCCAATAAAAGGCTCTAGCTTTTTGTCTATCTGCAAAGCCTTAATAAGCTTGGAAGAGGATTTGTCCACAGTCAAGCCTTCAGTTGAGAATGTAGCCTAGCTTGCAACAATATTGAAGACTAGTGATACTCTGAACAGAGAACCTAACTAAACTGTTCTTGGATTCCTGTGCTACTGGGGTCATATTTTGATATCCAGCCATCTCCTCACTTCAGAAACAGAGGAATTCTGAGGCCACTATTCTTTATTAGGTCTGTAGCCTGCGAATGCTTTATATTTTTCGTGGTTCACCCTTCATCTCTGATGAAAGGAAGCTGTGAAATAGTAAGTGTGTGTGATTTTAAACTGCTAAATATGTGGCAACTTGCTACACAGAAATATGAAACTAATACTTCTGTGTTGTAACATCATCACTGTAGTTGCTTATAGAGAACAAATTAAAAGTGAAAATGTGGCTGAAGATAGATTAGTTGCAAGATATTCTCTACTGTAGGTAAGAGATGGAATGGTATGGTGGAGGAGATGAGAAAAGTGGAATGATGTAAGAAACATTAGGAAGTACTGGTTATAAAGGTTAAGGGCATGTCAGAAATGATACTTTGGGTTGTGGAAGACCAAATATTTTCCCACAAAATGAGAAAGGACAGAGTAAATATTTGTTTAAAAATTAGGTTAAAGACATTGAAGAACTGCTGAAGCAGCAAAAATTTGAATCACAAATAATCTGGAGGGAAAGGAATTATAGAGAGGGGGACCAACATTCTGTGAGTTACTTTGTTCCTCAGAGAATTTACAATAAGTGAGGGGTTGCAAAACCAGGAAAAGAGTCCTAGATGAAAGGCAGAGAAGCCAGCTGAACTTTTAGCTTGGGGTTGGATAGTGAAAATTTGTAATTTGAAGTGTCCAAGATGGGCAGAACAGAAGATGCTAGATTCTTGTAGGTGAGCATGGCATATAGAAATAAGCTCAAATTCATAGTTTTCTTCTTCAAGGTATTTGTCAAATTATTACATTGCATGGGCAAGAAACTAAGAAGCTGAGTACAAAGCTATCAAAAATACACAAGAGACTTTGGCCATTTCAAGGCACTTAGGACATAAAAATTGGAGGTCGAGACTTAACAATGAGGAGAGGCCCTAGTAAACAGTAAAGGTTGCAGGCTCCCAATTAGGACCCATGGAAAGCTAGACCCCAGAAGTAGAGATAAACCAGAGATAGATACTCGTAAAAACTGTGGCTTTGCCACAAATCAGCTTAGTAGCTGGGTGGATTGAGCTACTTCAACAGACAAATTGCCTACCAGAATATAGGTTGACCCTTCCCTGGAGGAAGATCACATGCTCCAGAGGCTTTACTATTTTTAATAGTAATCTGACTTTCAATAAATAATTATCAGATACACCAAAAAACAAAAAAGAAAAAAGAAAGGACAATATAAACGGACACAGATCCACAGGCAATGAAGGTTTTTACACATGTACATTGAAATAATTGTGCTTGGCACGTATGTTCATGTGGCACTGTTTACAATAGCAAAGACCTAGAACCAACCTAAATGCCCATTGATGATAGACTGGACAAGGAAAATGTGGCACATATACACCATGGAATACTATGCAGCCATAAAAAAGAATGAGTTTATGCCATTTGTCGGGACATGGATGAATCTGGAAACCATCATTCTCAGCAAACTGACACAAGAACAGAAAATCAGACACTGCATGTTCTCATTTACAGGTGGGTGTTGAACAATGAGAACACGGGGACACAGGGAGGGGAGCATCACACACTGGGATCTGTTGGCGGAGACTTGAGGAGGGACATCAGCAGGTAGGGAGTTGGGGAGGGATAATGGGGAGAAATGCCAGATATAGGTGACAGGGGGATAGAGGCAGCAAACCACATTGGTGTGTATGTACCTATGCAACAATCCATCATGTTCTGCACAGGTACCCCAGAATCTAAAGTTCAATAACATAAAAAATAAAAGAATAAAATAACTGTGCTTGGTTGTTTGGTCTGGAATTTGATGTCACCTTACTAACAAATAAGTTAATCTGTTATTGCTCTATAAATGCTGGAAGAGGACATGAGAATTCTAGGTCAAAGAAAGAACTTTGTTATTTCTGGATCAGTGAGCACATGGATGTAAACATATTCACATTGCCTCCTGGCCTCTAAATTCCACAGGGGCAATGCTATATAGCTCAGATGAATGCTACACACGCAGTGGGTTTACATCACAGCTGGAGAACATCAACTTTAGAGAATCCCATGCTTTCACAGCAAGCACTAAGAAAGCTTGCTCTCTGTTCTGGAGGGAGACATTACATCATCCCTCACAATTACTGACTACAAACACAATCTTGGAAAATGGCTAAGGTAGACTGGCCACAGCCTTTTATTGTTGCCACCACCAGCAAGAACAGAAAGGGATGCTTAACATCCTAGAGAGATTGCCTTTCCCATCATGTTGTGGTCAAGAATATAGAATAACAGAGTGGAGAATATCCTCAAGAACTGAAATTTATAAAATAGAGTAAAATGGAAGCTCTAATACTAAAAGATTCAATAAATTGTATTACAACTCATAATATGGGTTTAATAGCAAATTCAGCATATCAGAATAGAGAATTTGTAAACAAACTAAGAAAGGAGAAAGTATCCAGGCTGAACTACAGCAAGGCAAAAAGTTGAATGCTGAATGTATGTAAGTAAAGAAACATGAAACTTGGTGAAAGACACTAATAAATGTGTAATTATTTTCCTAGAAGGAGAAGAGAAGATGAAAGGAAATATGTAATATTTCAAGAGAAAATGACAGATTAAAGGCATTCAGACCATATTCAAAAAGCACTGTGATTCTCAATATGGATGAATTCAAAGTAAGCTTGCAAAAACAAATGACAAAGAGATAACTCTTGAAAGCATCCAGAGAGAAAAATAGGACACATGCTCTCGAAGTAGAAACATAAGACAGACAGCTGACTTATAAATGAACATGATGGAAGTTAGATCATGATAGAATGAAAGCTTTAAAGTGCTGAAAGACCAACCTAGATTTCTGTGCCTTGTGAATATGTCTTTTAAAAGTGAATGTGAATAAATACATTTTAACATGAAAACTGTAAGAGTTTGTTAGTAGCACACCTTCACTAAAAAATGTTCTAAATAGATTTCTTCAGGCAAAATAAAAGTAATTCCATTGGAAATACAGAAATACAGTAAGCAATGAAGAGCAACATAAGTAATAAACATAAATAAGCATTGCACAAAATGACAAAGTGTTGGGATCTAAAATATATAGAATATATAGAATTAAAATGCATGACAACAATTATTCAAAAACATAAGAGAATAAATGGCATTAATGTAACATTAGATATGGTAAACATCTTAATTCATGTTAGAGTTTAAATAGTCAAGAAGAGTGCATGCCCTAATCTTTACAGTCACCACCAAAAGATAATAAGATATGAATAACTAAAAATGGATGGTATGGGAGAAAGATGGGAAAAATTAAATAACAAGATGAATATTGCTGCCATTCATTCAGATAAAGAATTCTGAAAGAGATTGAACAGGAGATGTAAACTTGATGGTTGGATGAGTTAATGCAGATCTCAGAAGTCTGAGCTACACTTTTTTGAGGCTTAGAACTACCCTGTTTTCCTGGTAAATTGAGGAAGAGTGAGGAATATTCCACTTGTGCAGTGGAATTATTAGCTCAATTTAGCTCACCCTTCCTGCTGCTTACATTGAGGTAACAAATGGAATAGGTGGCAAATCTCACCAGGGAACTTCATGCAACTGAAATACAAGGTAGCAGGGAGAGGAAGAGTCAAAAATATTGACTCTTTTCATCTCGTTTGTTTGTAATCACAGCTCATTCAAAGTCATTTTCCTCGAGAGTTGAATTCGGATCCCTTCTGGGAGGACAGAAGTCTAGAAGGCTAAGCCAAACTGAGTTTGGCCTGCAAAGGGTCTAGAAGTATCATAATCTATTACATTAAGTAGAAATATCATAATCTATTACATTAAGTATTCTGTATTAAAATGACTGAGATAGCAATAGTTAATTATTAAATATGGAAGGCAGGAAAAATGACTATACTTTAAATAGGTAATGACCTGTAATGGACTACCTTAAAAAAAAAGACGTGTGTTTATTTTTACAATTTCTGACAGCACTGCACATGCAAAAACTACCCATCTGTTGTTCAGCCTTGTAAAATGCTCAACACCTCTCATGTGAAGCCTGTGAAGAATTTTGCCTGTTCATTCTTTATCGACAGCTGTGATAGAGCTTTGAGTCACTTTGAAGTTACTGCGTTCCTCAAGCACAATTTCTCATGTTTCAGCGTAGAAAAACACCTTCCCTATTTGGAGATTGTCAAGAGTGTTGTGATTGTAATTTCACAGAGTTTCATCATGTCACTGAAAGCTTTTTTTATTTTGTTTTAAGGAATAAAAAGACGAATAGACTAGATTTTCATTTATGAGATCTGCTTGTCATTATAAAAGACTAAAGCTTGTCTTTCAGTATATTTTGTTGTATATTTTGTTCTACAACACGATGTTATTTTATTGCTGGTGTTATATATGAATTCTCAGCACTTGCTTTTCACATGGCAGTTTGAGTGTTGGAAACCTGAGAGTCGGATCAGCCTAAATTAT
>CAUYOR010003731.1:0-31284 GCA_963573925.1 Callimico goeldii
CAGAAGTCGAGGCAGCAATTAAGAGCCTACCACACAAAAAAAGCCCAGGTCCAGATGGGTTCACAGCCGAATTCTACCAGACACACAAAGAGGAGCTGGTACCATTCCTTCTGAAACTATTCCAAATAATCCAAAAAGAGATAATCCTTCCCAAATCATTTTATGAGACCAACATCATCCTGATACCAAAATCCGGCAGAGACCCAACAAGAAAAGAAAACTTCAGGCCAATATCCATGATGAACATAGATGCAAAAATCTTCAATAAAATACTGGCAAACCGATTGCAACAGCACATCAAAAAACTTATCCATCATGATCAAGTAGGATTCATCCCAGGGATGCAAGGCTGGTTCAATATACTCAAGTCTATAAACATAATTCACCACATAAACAGAACCAAAAACAAAAAACACATAATTATCTCAATTGACGCAGAGAAGGCCTTTGACAAAATTTAACAGCCCTTTATGCTAAAAACCCTCAATAAACTCAGTATTGATGGAATGTACCTCAAAGTAATAAAAGCTATTTATGACAAATGAACAGCCAATAATATACTGAATGAATAAAAACTGAAAGCATTCCCTTTGAATCCGGTACTAGACAAGAATGCCTTCTCTCACCACTCCTATTCAATATAGTACTGGAAGTTCTAGCCAGATCAATCAGGCAAGAAAAAGAAATAAAGGGTTTAAATAGGAAAGGAGGAAGCCAAATTGTCTCTATTTGCAGATGACATGATAGTATATCTAGAAGACCCCATCATCTCAGCCCAAAAATCCTGAAACTGATAAGCAACTTCAGCAAAGTCTCAGGATATAAAATCAATGTGCAAAAATCACAAGCATTCCTATAAACCAATAGCAGATTTAAAGAGAGCCAAATCAAGAACAAACTGCCATTCACAATTGCTACAAAAACAATAAAATACCTTGGAATTCAACTTACAAAGAACGTAAGGGACCTCTTCAAGGAAAACTACAAACCACTGCTCAATGGAATAAGAGAGGACACAAACAGATGGAGAAACATTCCATGTTCATGGGTAGGAAGAATCAACATCGTGAAAATGGCTATACTGCCCAAAGTAATTTACAGAATCAATGCTATCCCCATCAAGCTACCATTGACTTTCTTCACAGAACTGGAAAAAAACACCATGAACTTCATATGGAACCAAAAGAGAGCCTGCATAGCCAAGTCAATTCTAGGCAAAAAGAACACAGCGGGGGGCATCACACTACCAGACTTCAAACTATACTACAAGGCTACAGTAATCAAAACAGCATGGTACTGGTACCAAAACAGAGATATAGACCAATGGAACAGAACAGAGGCATTGGAGACAACACAACATATCTACAACCATACAATCTTTGATAAACCTGATAAAAAACAGCAATGGGGAAAGGATTCCCTGTTTAATAAATGGTGCTGGGAAAACTGGCTAGCCATGTGCAGAAAGCAGAAACTGGACCCCTTCCTGACACCTTACACTAAAATTAACACCAGATGGATTAAAGACTTAAACATAAGACCTGGCACCATAAAAACCCTAGAAGAAAATCTAGGCAAAACCATCCAGGACATAGGAGTAGGCAAGGACTTCATGAACAAAACACCAAACACATTGACAACAAAAGCCAAAATAAACAAATGGGACCTAATCAACTCCACAGCTTCTGCACAGCAAAAGAAACAGTCACTAGAGTGAATCAGCAACCAACAGAATGGGAAAAATTTTTTGCAGTTTACCTCTCTGACAAAGGGCTGATATCATGAATTTACAAAGAACTCAAACAGATTTACAGGAAAAAAAACAAACAAGCCCATTCAAAAATGGGCAAAGGATATGAACAGACACTTTACAAAAGAAGACATGCATGAGGCCAACAAACATATGAAAAAATGCTCATCATCACTGGTAATTAGAGAGATGCAAATCAAAACCACACTGAGATACCATCTCACGCCAGTTATAATGACGATCATTAAAAAATCTGGAGAAAACAGATGCTGGAGAGGATGTGGAGAAATAGGAACACTTTTACACTGTTGGTGGGAGTGCAAATTAGTTCAACCATTGTGGAAGACAGTGTGGCTATTCCTCAAGGACCTAGAAATAGAAATTCCATTTGACCCAGCAATTCCATTACTGGGCATATATCCAAAGGACTATAAATCGTTCTACTATAAGGACACATGCACACAAATGTTCATTGCAGCACTGTTTACAATAGCAAAGACCTTGAACCAACCCAAATGCCCATCGATGATAGACTGGACTGGGAAAATGTGGCACATATACACCATGGAATATTATGCAACAATCAGAAATGATGAGTTCGTGTCCTTTGTAGGGACATGGATGAATCTGGAGAACATCATCCTCAGCAAACTGACACAAGAACAGAAAATGAAATACCGCATATTCTCACTCATAGGCGGGTGAGGAAAAATGAGAACACATGGACACAGGGAAGGGAGTACTACTCACCGGGGTCTATTGGGGGGAATGGGGAGGGACAGCAGCAGGGAGCTGGGGAGGGATAGCCTGGGGAGAAATGCCAAATGTGGGTGAAGGGGAGGAAGGTGGCAAAACACACTGCCATGTGTGTACCTATGCAACTATTTTGCACGTTCTGCACATGTACCCCAAAACCTAAAATGCAATAAAAAAGAAAAAAAATAGCCTTTCCAGATAATTATGGGTGTTCTTCTTTGATAAAAACCAAAGCTCAACAAGTGATGGTTAGGAAGTCTCTGTTTTCATTCCTGTTGAATGTATATGTTGTAAAGCTTAAGCCTTTGAAATTAACATCTCATATTTTTCATTGTTCTCAATGTATAGGACTCTATTCTGTTTTATAATCTTTTGTCTCTCTTCCAGAAGGTAGACAGCTGAGAAGCTCTTGTATGGGAAAAAAAAGAACTATTTTTGGCCCACCATCAATGTGATCTTACTTTAGATCAATACAAGAGTCTCAAACTTGAAATGGCAAATTTTGAAGTCATAAACCTCAGAATTCACACATAAGTCATAATGCTAAACATCACAATGGAGTTCTAGGTGTGCATTTTTGTTATTTTACTCCATCTTATTTTGGTCTAACCACTAGAGATTTCTCTACATATTAGTATTATTCAAGTACCAGTATAAGTACCAAGGATGTTAAAATAAGTTAAAATGAGCTACCCACATCAATAATAAAGAATTAAATCATTATAAAGTGACATATCCAAGAATACAAGTGAACAGAGGATTATGTACCTCAATTTGGTCACAGAAATGATCAGATGAGACCAATTAGGAAAGCTTCCTGAAAAATGTATGTTTTGAAATTGGAAAGACACATACAAGGGAAGGCCTGGAGGCAGAACTCCACTAACATACAAGCCAGAATGATAAGCTTGGAAATGGCAGAAGAGACCACAATAGAGTAACCAGACTTAAACTTGATGAAATGAAGGTAGATAAAGATAAGCCCTGGGATGTCTTTCTGACAAGTTGTTTTCCAAGAAAAATCAGAAAAAGTCATCTCTAGCCAATGTTAACAGATGATGCCAAAGAACTTTCGTTAGCTGATGCAAGTTTCTGAACCACATGTAGCTTTTTTCTGAATGGTGGCATTTGTATTCCAAACTAACAAATGGCATTAGACAGCTTAAAGTATCCAGTTAAAAAGCAATCAGCAAACCATGTAGCTGTTAGTATATCCTCACTCCCCGCCCCTTAAGAAGCCACTTCTGGATATTATTTATTATCTGAAAGATTTTGCAATGTCCATGAAATTGTTTTGTCAATGCTTGCAAACTTCTATGCTATCAGCTAGGGTTTCAGAAGAAAAGGGACTACTGGTTGTGTGTTCTTTTATGCCTTAGCAGATACCCACAAAATAAAACTTTATTGATTAGAAATTGTAATTATCCTAGGACTTTCAGAATTTATGCTAGTACCTGTGGCCTGCATTTCAAGAGCCAATTAACAGACAAAACATCAGTTTCATTATATTTTTGCACTGCTTTGGTAAAATATATCAGAACTTACCTGAGAACAAGAAAAATAATTCTCAGAGCAATGTAGAATCCATGTTCCTTAACTTCTTGGGGTACAGATTCAATATACCCAGAGGAGATATGAATTTCTCTCAGATGAAGTTAGTGCTAGGTGAGATGACATGTATGGACTAAATGACCCTAATTTCAAAGTCTTGGCAAGGATGAGGGCTTTAGGACTAGCAGTTAGACTGGCACTCATGACTTATATCAGAAATATACCTTTTGTGTTGTTATCATGTATAGTTCATTCAGAGAAATATCTGTATACCGATAGTAACATAGATTACTCAAGAATGACAGTATCTACAGGAGGTAGCTTTTAAATTGCGTTTAGAAAGACAACAAAAGAATTTGTTGAGAATAAAGTGGTAATTGAAATAAGACATATGTAACTGATGATAAAATAATACATAGAAGTATTCACATCACAATGGATATACATTGACCTGTAATATACATATTTATATACGTGTGTGTGCAAATGCACCCACATACATATCTAATTCCTTCTCAATAAAGAACCTCTAGCAAGTGTTGTAATCCACCCCAAGATTATTCTTCTTCCAGATTCCACACAATCCTCCTTTCAGACACACCGTTGCTCATATAACACATCATTTATTCTAAGAGCTAAGAGTAGTTGTTTTCTTATTTTATGACTCATTTCTACATGCAGTAGTCTTTAGTCATTGTATGTGCTAAAGCCCATCTCTGATGAGTCTGCCCAACAAACTCTTGCTGAGCAACAGATAAATGGAGTTTGCAGACTCAGGTATGTTAAAACTGTGGGTTTTATGTCCTGAAAGATTTTAGCAAAGGGCTTGTCTATAGCTGATTGAAATTTGTCACCGAAGTTTAAGAAATTAAGGGTAAATAAGTCTTGTTCCGGTAGTATTGCATGGTCCTTACTCATACATCTCATATACAGACTTTGCCAATGGATTGCATTAACGCTGTCCTTATATCCAATAGACTTTACAAAATGAGAGCTGCCTGTTTTTTTATTTGTTTGTTTGTTGAATGAAGCACTGGATCCTTCAGTCAGCTCTAATCTAAGCACATGTTCCTGTATAGCTTCTCCGTCATATCATGATTTTCTTCTGATATTTTATTTTTTTGTTGTTTTTCTTTTTTTATTATTATATTTTAAGTTCTGAGGGACATGTGCAGGTCATGCAGGATTGTTACATGGGTATAAACATGCCATGGCGGTTTGCTGCCTCCATCCCCCATGACCTATATTAGGTATTTCTCCTAATGTTATCCCTCCCCAATCCCCTCACCTCCTGGAATCCTTCCCCTCCCCTCTCAACCCCAACAGGCCCCAGTGTGTGATGTTCCCCTCCCTCTGTCCATGTGTTCTCATTGTTCAACACCCACTTATGAGTGAGAACATGTGGTGTTTTGTTTTCTGTTTTTGTGTCAGTTTGCTGAAAATGATAGTTTCCAGCTTCATCCATGTCCCTGCAAAGGATATGAACTCATCCTTTTTTATGGCTATATAGTATTCCACGGTGTATATGTGCCACATTTTCCTTATCCAGTCTATTATTGATGGGCATTAGGGCTGATTTCCAGTCTCTGCTACTGTAAACAGTGCTACAATAAACATACGTGTGTATGTGTCTTTTTAATTGAATGTTTTGTAATCCTTTGGGTATATACCCAGTAATGGAATTGCTGGGGCAAATGGTATTTCTGGTTCTAGATCCTTGAGGAATCACCACACTGTCTTCCAGAATGGTTGAACTAATTTACACTCCCACCAACAATGTAAAAGTGTTCCTATTTCTCCACATTCTCTCCAGCATCTGTCTCTAGATTTTTTAATGACTGCCATTGTAACTGGCATAAGATGGTATCCCAATGTGGTTTTGATTTGCATTTCTCTAATGACCAGGGATGATGAGCATTTTTTCATATGTTTGTTAGCTGCATACATGTCTTCTTTTGAAAAGTGTCTGTTATACTTCACCCACTTTTTGATGGGGTTATTTGTTTTATCTTGTAAATTTGTGTTAGCGGGAGGCATCATAATATCTGACTTCAAATTATACTACAAGACTACCATAATCAAAACAGCAAGATACTGGTACCAAAACAGTGGTACAGACCAATGGAACAGAACAGAGGCCTCAGAAGTAATGCCACACATCTACAACCATCTGATCTTTGACAAACCTGACAAAAACAAGCAATGGGGAAAGGATTCACTGTTTAATAAATGGTGTTGGGATAACTGGCTAGCCATATGCAGAAAGCTGAAACTGGACCCCTTCCTTACACATTATACCAAAATTAACTCCAGATGGATTAAAGATTTAAACATAAGACCTAACACCATAAAAACCCTAGAAGAAAACCTAGGCAATACCATTCAGTACATAGGTATAGGCAAGGACTTCATGACTAAAACACAAAAAGCAATGGCAACAAAAACCAAAATAGATAAATTGGATCTAATTAAACTTAAGAGCTTTTGCACAGCAAATGAAACAATCATTACAGCAAACGGGCAACCAACAGAATGGGAAAAAATTTTTGCAATCTACCCATCTGACAAAGGGCTAATATCCAGAATCTACAACGAACTGATATGTTATTGCTGGAACAACTATATCCTATCTAACTATGGCAGATATAAACCTGATTGTGTTCCATACTAAAAACAAATCTCCCCTTCTTCATTATCTATTATTATGGTCCTTCTTGTATCACCTTAGTAAACATCTCTGCACCACCAATCCCCTTAGAGAAACTCAGTGGCATTCAACTTTAATGACTTCCAACATGCCCCGATGTAGGCTACACTGACACAAAACAATTTTAATTTCCAAAATATTAAGTTACATTTTTAAGAATCAAATATTTAAGAGACAATAATTGTTATAACTACATATTTTATCTACAAAAGTGTCACTAAAATGAATGAAAAAAGAGATTATGAAAGAAGAAAATCACATATATGTTGTAGTACAACAAAAAAACACCTGTAAATTCATGGGAGAGTAAGGCTGCTCTTCCTTAGTACTTCTTCATAAACTAAATACACGTGTCATATGAGTCTAAATAAGGAGAGTGTTGAAATAAAGAGTTATATGTAGCATGGTTGGTGCAGTGGCTCACACCTGTAATGCCAGCACTTCGTGAGGCAAAGCACAAGGTCAGGGGTTCGTGACCTGCCTGGCCAACAAGGTGAAACCCCATCTCAATTAAAAATACACAAATTAGTTGGGTGTGATGGCAGGCACCTGTAAACCCAGCTACTTGAGAGACAGAAGCAGGAGAATTGCTTGAACCCGGGAGGCAGAGGTTTTGCAGCGAGACAAGATCATGCCACTGTACTCCAGCCTAAGTGACAGAGTAAGACTTTGTCTCAAAAACAAACAACAAAAAAAGAGTTACATATAGCATTATACCAATATACTGTAAAATCTAGTCAACCTGGCTGGTTCCAGATAATACCTTACCAGAACTGATTTCAGAAAGCCAAACTACAACGGCCTACAAGGTATGGGAGAGGCGAAGGATGGAAAGCAAGCTGATTTTCATCATAAAATGTTTGAGGTGCAGGATGTACAATAAGTCTAAACACAGAAACATTATTTAAAGGCCTGTTTAAAGAGCAGTTGTACTCCCAGACTGCCCTCCCACCCACTACCACATGACACTAGCAGAAAATGGGAGGTTCCCTCTCTGCAGTTAAAGAAGAGATGCTCTCAATTGAAGCTTTGAGGCAGAGCTGAGGGTGGCATTGGATGACATTCTGAAATCAGACAGAGTAAATAAAAGTTTGCACACTGAACATTGCCATCCACTCCTGGTCTCTGCACTTTCCCACAATGCTGGTAGCTGGGTTTCTACCATCACAGGTGAGACAGAAGGAAAATGTTCTGCAGAGAGACTTACACAGACTAATATTTGGGGGTTCCCCCATTGAAAAGACAAGATCTGCTTTGAATCAATCCACTGTGAGGAACACCACTTGATGAGATTCTTCTTCAAAACAGAAAACTTCCAGGAAGCTCTTACAGTGCCTCACTCTGAGGTAGGTACACAGTAGAGAAACATTAATCACTTGAGGAAATTATTTCTGGTGCCCTTCCTGTAGAAGGGATTACTTCCTGACATAATTGATTTGCTTTGCCCCAGAGGAATCTGTATATAAATGAGGTAGGCCACACCCATGTAAGAGCCATCAAGCAGGTGCATCTTGGCTCTTTTTCCTCTGCCAGGAGAATGACAAAGCACATAAGGACCTCTCATGCAGCCTGGATCCCAGAATGACAGATCTGGGAAGGAAGCCACCACTGACTTGCAGGCAACATGTAAAAGTGAGCAAGAAATAAAGCTGCTGGTATAAAGCCCTGTGATTTGGGGATATTGCTACCTCCTGATGGCATATCAGCCATAAAAATAGGAGGTAAAAAAAAAACTGGAAACAAAAAGAATCTTAGTGAAACTATACCTTATGTCCTCAGAGAGAAAAGAAAACAAGTTATATCCATTAAAAAGTGGATTGTGATAATAAATGAACTTTAAGAGAATGAGAGAGACCTCTCTGATTTAATCATTGTAAATTAATGTATCTTAAATTCAAAACTCACGTAAAATGTTGTAAAGACAATATGGAAAAATATCTATCAAATAAAAAATGCCTATTCGAATTTTTAGTAATTTGGCTATTTGTATTTGAAGGTTATGTACAAAATGCAAATTTATAAACACAGATTTAGCTGTTTGGATTGAAAGTTATGTATTCTAATAAAAATGAAATTAAATTTAAAACGTTTAAAAGCCAAATATTAACATCATTCAAAATGGAAAGTTTTCTATAAAATATATGTGCATTAGCAATATTAAGAATATATTTAAATTTTATAATGTTAATATATTTTAATATATAGGAATTGTTTATATACACACACATGTTCTATTTCTTCTATTGTGTCTGTTGATAACATAAAGATATACATTATTCTCCATCTGCATAAATGATGAAGGTAGCTATAGAAAATTGTGATTTAATCAAATGATAATAAAACTATAGGAACTGTGCCAACACAGAGACAGACTCATCAGTTCTTATCTTAAACAATAGGTAGGAAGACTGTTCAGCTGTGTCTTCCAAAATTATTGTTATTTTAACATAATTTTTAAAGTTGACTTTGTAGATATCTGACATTGTAAATTCTATCTCTTGAGAGCTGAAACCTCGGGGTGACCTTACAAACAAAGTCACATCTTATAAAGCATCATGAAATACAGAGTAAACAGGGGCACAATGTCCTTTGGCGAGGTTTGATAAGCATAGAGCAAAAAGGGACACAATAAGTTGCAATAAATGTCCTGGCCACGGAAAATGTTGCACATGCAGCAACAAGTAGTTAATTGTGAAAAGAACTCAATTCAAAAAGTCTTACTTTGGCAATCACGAACCTTTGCTATTTGTTGGGCAAGAATCAATTGCTTAATAACCCAGAACTGTAATTTTGAATTGGCAAAAACATATTCTTTTTTTCTGGGTCTCATAAAAATTTGACCATAGGAAGACAGAGAAATACCTATGAAGAAAAGGAAATAAATTTTAAGCCATTGTATTTACATTTTCAAACAATGATATAATACAGGATTATATTATAATTATTATAGTGACTTAACATGGCTTCAGTTGTCAAGAACATTTTGGAAATGTTGCTGTTTTGAACTGCTTGGAGAATTAGCTCTGTAATTAATACTTAAAATGTTCCAGATAATTCTACTTGGTTTGTGGTTTACTAGTCACATCAGTAGTATTTAAATGTTTGGGGAAACATTCAATAAAAAAAAAAACTTTTTAAAAATTGAGTTCACATGTAATATAAATAAGAGCTGTATTCTTCTTCATGCATGCAAAACGATGAATCTTGGACAAGAACTAACTTAGCAACAATTAGCAAAAACTAAAAAAAAAAAAAAAAAAAAAAAACAGAAAGAAAGAAAGAAATTCACATGAGACAGACTAAGTTTCCAAGCACTGTGGAATATTCGGTTAGGAATATCCATCAGTAGCTGATACTGTGTATCTGGAGTTCATGTGTAATGTTGGGGTTGACACAGAAATATCAGTACCAAGACTCATATCAGCCAAAATAGTTGATAAGATGTTCCAAAAAGGTAGCATTTGGAAACCCCAGGAGTTTAATTCAATCTCAGTTTTGCTGGAACAACCTTAATGACACCCTATTCAAACCTGGTGAGGTGAACTGCTATTCCCAAAATTCTAAAAGATCAAGACTTGGATTCAAACAATTTAGGATACACTTGCAGGTAATTAATTTTCTATATGATCTTGAACAGATATTTTACTTCATTTTGATTCAGTCACTTTCTAATTTAAATAATTGTGTTTGACTAAACAGTTTCTAAAAAGAAACAAATCCCCACAACTATTCAATTATCCTATGAAATCCTATGGCATAAGTAGCACAGAACTTCTAACTTAGCACTGATTTCAAGTCACAGTTACAAGTCTTGATATCTCCATGACATGATGATATTTTCAGATATACATTGGGCTTTCTGCTGTTGAAATTGTGCTGAAGCACTATTTTAGTAGCTCTATTTTTAGTAACACTACCACTAACCTGTATTAACAGAATCTTTTATCTATGTCATTTAATGTATTTTCACCTGGAAAATGTTTTATATAGTATTTTTTAAAACTAATAGCTTTTGATTAAAAAGACAAACTATTCAGTCATCCCTACTCATAATTTCTATGTTCCTAGAAATTATAAGAAGAGTCAACCTTAGATAGACACATCATCCAACAGACCCATTTATTTCAGTTAGAAAACACTTGGCTCCAATTTATTATTACTAAATTAAGGCCATAGGTGGTCATACTGACATATTTTCATATATGTATAGTAATTCTTAAATTTAGAGTATCCAGTATTCTTGGTTATAGTCATTATGCATTATTTTTACTGCCAAAGCCAAGACTTAATATATGCTATCAGATCACAAAAATGATAGATTTGTATCTATCATTTAGACTATATTTTTGTTCATCTGAATGTGAAAGGCCTTAGGCAACAAGATTTTTCTATCTGATTAACTCTCCAGAGAAAATGGAAGCCTGAAAATCTTTCTTTGCACTTGTATAGAAAGCTCACTATTTATAATAAAGAGCATAATTTACTATAAAAGGACAACAAAATTATTCATTAAAAGAATAAAATAAAGTATATTTAGAAATATCTCTTCTTTCAGTTGAAAATTTACACCTAATTTATTCAACTACATTTTTGAAGACAAAGTATTATTGTATTCCTACATCCTCTCTTTAAAGAAACAAGTGTGTCACTTCTTTTAGTTGTAGTTATCATTCTAACTATAAAAGCATAGTGCAATGTATATTGACGTGAACTGAATAGTTTATATGCAAACGTATTTACTCTCAGCTGCTTATCCTGACCCATTCTTGCTTTCGGAGTTATCTTCTGGCAGCATTTAAATATGAAAAACCACATTGCACAATTTCAGTTTGACAAAGAATACAAGGTTTTTGGGGTAGACTAACTAAGGAAAGAATTGGATGATCTTTTAACCTGATGAAATCAAGAACAAAAAGAAAAGAAAGATATCTGTGGACAGAGAGAAGAAATATCTGGCAATAGAGATAGATATTACCTCTGGATCCATTTGCATTACTTTTGATAGATTTTGTGTGTGTGTGCATATGTGTATCATTGCATGTTAATATAATTGTTTGCATAAAAGTTGTAAGATAATACAAGGAACCTCTTATACCCTGTACCAATATTCAACATTTTTTTTACATTTTGCTCAATTTGCTTTTTCACTCTTCCTCACTCTCTCCTTCTTCCGCATACCGCTTTCTTTCTGTCTCACCTCTCCCCACCCATCCAGTGTACATATATGTATGCAAAAACACCCACATAGACATATAATTTCTTCCGAGATTTGAGAGCAAATTGGAGATATAATGCACCTTTACTCCTAAATTATTCAGTGTGCATTTTATAATAAGAGCATTTTTCTTAGCCACAATCCAATAAACAAAAGAGAAAAACATAACATTGATTCAATACCATTATTTAGCCCACAGTCCATTATCAATTTTTACTAGTTGACCAAATAATGTCCTTCATAGCTATTGTTTTCATCTGTGCAGGATGCATTCAGGATTTCGTTCTATATTTAATTGTCATGACTCTTAAATCTCCTTTAGTCTGGAACTGTTTCTCAACCTTTCGTTGCCTTTTTAATTTAATTTTTTGAAAAGTTGATATGGTAGTGATTTGGTAGAATAGCCCTCAGTTTAATGTTTCCTTATAGTGAAATTCAAGTTATGTATTTTTGGCAGGATTTTATGTTCTTTTGAGTATATCATATCATTTCTGTCTCCAACATCAATATCTGATGTTGGCTGTCCCAAAATTATCAATATCAACTTCAATCAATGAGTCTCTGATGTTTGCCTTATTTCTCCAATGTAAATTTTCCATTTTTAACTTTATAATTAATAAGTAATGTTCACAAAGATACTTTGAGACTCTATTAATACCCTATTCCTAATCTAACTTCCACCCACAAATTTTAAGTCACTGTAATATTCTAACTCCATTATTCCTTCTACATTTATTAGCCAGTATTCTACAAGAGAGAGCTTTTCTTTTTCCCCCATTAATTAATACGTTGATTAATTTATAACAGTGTGAACTCCCAGAATTTTTCATTATTAACGTACATTTTATTTCTGTCATTATTTTTATACTGAACTTGCCCCATAGTTGACCAGTGAGCACCCCATCAAGCTGACTTCTGCTAAATTTTGATATTTTTCCAATTGTTCCTTGAACACTTCATGAATTTCTGGTACAACAAGGTATTCTAGGGTCATTTCACACTTTCTCTGCACCAGTCCTAGAATCAGCATTTACTCCAAGATCCCCTGATTCCTTTAAGTGAAAAATGATATTTAAATGCTTAAGTATGGGCATTAAGTTTGATTAAATAAATGCACACACATTGATGAATTCATACTGACACTTTCCATCTCCACTATCCTTGATATATTTATAAATTTGCTTAAGCCTAGTGATACGAAAAGTAGAAAAATGGTTTTCAGAATTATTAACCCATACCACTGGGTAAAGCAAACCTTCTTTAAGTTAAGCAAGTCTTTTTCTAAGTCAAAAATGTACAAATACATAAGTTTTCCGTATACAAATCAATTTTATTTTTGATGCATACACGACAACCACACCTTTATCAAAATATAGATCATTTCTGTCTCCAAGAAAATTTCCTTTCAATGCCCCCACAAGAGGCAGTTTTCTGATTTCCACCATAGATTGTTTTACTTGTTGTAGTTCATGATAATGAATTTATACAGTTTATACTAATGTACTACTTTGTACCTGGCTGCCTTAGCTGACTAATGTCTCTGAGATTTATCAATATTGTTGCCTAATCATCAGTGTTTTTTTAATTGCTGGTAACAGTCTGTTTTACGAACAGACCAAAATTATATAAGTATGACATCATTTGCTGACTTTTTAAAAAAGGTATTACATTTCTAATATCAGCACCATTGTCTCTAAAATAGTATTGACAAAGTCATTGTTTCTTTTATCTTCAGGATAATAGATTTGGGAAAGAAGTATATAATGATTACTTGGAGGGAGGAGAAGTTGCTAATACCAATTCCAGTTAATCTTTTAATGAAGAATGGATCTTTATGTGATGACTGAGGGAGAAATTTTTACAATATTGTTTGCTACAATTTAGTATAAAAAGAGTTAAATTTACAATCAAAAGGCATAAGCTCAAATCTCAAACCTAGTACCTACTAGCCATGTGACTTTGTGCAAGTCACTCCATCTTCCTGAGCCTCAATTTTGCTATATACAAAAAAGAGAATAATAGACTTTCCATCATACCAAAAAATGAAGACCAAATGAGTTGGGCAAACTATAGCTATACAAATTTAAAGTATTATGATATTTACAAAAATGTAGAGTTGCAATAGCAGCTCTATAAATGGAGCAGTACTAGGTTTGTTGTTGTTGTTGTTGTTGTTGTTTGTTTGTTCTGCGTTTGATTCTTTCACTTCAGGAGTCTAGTGTGAATTGGAAGCTTCTAAACTGGTGTCATCAAATTTATGGGACTCATTTTCTGATTCAAGAAAATCAGCTTTGAGATTCAGACTCCTCTGGACCTGTTAATTCAAATCTAGTCTAGTTCTCAAGAAGCACATTAGCAACACAGGTAAGCCCCCAAATCTCTCTTGGATATCTTGCCTAATGTTTCATGGTATAAATACTAACCAGAATATTTGTGTCTGGTACCAAAATGTCACCCAGAATTTTGAGGTAAGGCCTAAAGATGTGTATTATTCTGTTCTCACACTGCTATAAGATACTACCGAAGACTGGGTAATCTATAAACGGAAGAGGTTTAATTGACTCACAGCTCCACATTACTGACTAGGCCTCAGGAAACTTACAGTCATGGTGGAATACTAGGGGGAAGCAAGCTTGGACCTTTTGATATCGCAGCAGGAAACACAGAACTACGAGGAGTGAAGGGGGAAGAACCTCTTATAAAACCATCTGATCTTGTGAGAAGACACTCATTATCAAGTGATAATTATTAACTCACTCATTAACAGCAAAGGGAAACTGCCCTCCAATCACCTCTCACCTCCTTAGACTTGTGGGGAATATGGGGATTACAGTGCAAGATGAGATTTAGGTGGGGACACAGCCAAACCATATCAGAATGCCTTTCAACATAGCCACAATATTAGGTGTCATGCTTCTTATGTGTTTATTTCAGTCACTGTTTTCATCCTTTAGTTCCCCTGACATGCTAAACACATTCACGTGAATTTACCTTTCAGGTGTTACACAAAGGTGTTTAGTTATAACCTATATTGAAAGCACTTTGACTCTGTTAACATATCTTAATTAATGTGAATTGAAAAGAACTTAGTGACTGCAAATGCTGTGAAGAGATACTTATAGGTGTCTACACAATATGAGGTAAAGTTACAATTCAATTTGTGTAATAAAAATTGAACTAAAGAACCCAAGAAATGGGAATTTATCAAAACTGCAAAGCAAGCATGAATCAATCCCATTGCTGCAACTGCTCTGGGGAGATAAGAACATAAAAGTTGCAGTAGACAGTTTGCTTAAAAGCCCTGCTCTGTAGACTCCAGATAATGAAAAGTGAGTTCAGTTTGCCCATTTTATCCAGTCCCTTTTCATTCCCTGCTTTAGAAACTCAAACCCAAGTCACCCATGTGCCAGTCTCAATCCCATAAAACCTCCTTTCTAACTGCCCTTTTCAAGACCTTGTATTTATTTCTTGACAAGATTATTAATAAAAATCAACTTGGTTTTTGAAAATGGTTTTTCTAGTGATCTTTTTGGGGACCTTTACAATTTTATGAGGCTCCAGTGGGTCCTATTCAAAACTCCTCTCTTACATGACCCAAGACCTTTGATTTGAGACTTCCTGGCACTTCCAAGACCCGTTGACCCACTCCTGCCAGGGGCCTGTTCTAGGCTGCTAAGGTGAATAACTTTCCAGTCAGAGATAAACTCTGATCTTTATGCAGTAAGCCCCTGCTGCGTTAATCTTGCATCCTAGGAATTTGTCCTTTGGGAATATTTTTATTTCTAACCAAAGTTAACTACTTGTTTTCCTTGGTGAAAGCTGACTACTATTGCTTTTGCCTCTTAATTTTTTTTTAATTTCTAAAGAATATAATCTCCTGTTTTAAATTTACGTAAGAAAACTCATAGGATAAAAGGCAGAGATACTTCACACTAAATCTATTCTCCAAATCTGCCCTAATAACTAATAAGTTAAAATTCTCATTAGAAAATCATCCTTTCTACAACAAACTGCCTTGGGTCCTTCTTCAAAGCTATGTAAGCACCACCTACATTTTATCTTGTTTACTCTTGTGGAGATTGCTTCTGTATAAATTCTGCCTGTCAGGGGGCATCAATTGTTCAGTTGTTGTAGAGGTGATCTGATCAGGATGAGGTGGGAGACTCACGGCATGGAATATTACAACCAGACACTTTCAACCAAACATATTTATGTTGTTCATAGGTTTGTATAATAGTTAATATAAACCACCTCCCAGCAGATCTACAAATCCTTATATGTTACTTAAGCTCACATCATGCACCTATCCCTCTATATCGCCTAATTTTTTACCAAGGACAGTTTGAAATTATAGAAGCCATTTTGTGGAACATTTGATATGTCTGACATTATATTACCTTTCAGGTTAACAAGATAATAAGAATCAAAACATCCAATAATCACTTTTTAATTGATATGCAGATACTCTTCAAAGAAATAGAGTTCAAATTGGCATCCTTAAAGATCATTTTGCAAAGGTTAAAGAGAAAGTCATTTCAATCTTCGATCTTCTCTTTCACTTTTTCTCCTGCCTGCTTCTATAACTCCTTAAGCCTCTACAAGAATTTTTGTCTTTAAAGATACTCTACAAGAATGTCCTTTTCCTCACGAAGTTCCTCAAGTAGAAATTAAATATTGCTTTCAAGCTGAACTTCATGCAATTTTCAAAGACTCTTCTAAACCTAAAGAGAGAACTAAATAATACTTCTTCCAATTTCATCAACAGCAACTTGCTCTATAAAGGGAGCTGTAAACAAGAAACTCTTTTCAAAAGACCCAGAAAGTTTTCCTACCAATAAACAAATTACTCTTGAATTAGTCATCTCTATACCCATCCCGTAAAAGCTTCAAAACAAAATTGAAGACTTGGCCTTTGTCAAGAACACTGATGGGCTAGCACCACCAGAAAATCCATAAAAAGTCCATATCGATGTGTGTCAATTTTGCCTGACTGACTGATTCCCTTAAGGTAGATGCCAAAGAAGGCAATAAAATTAATTTTTAAAATCATACAGATTATAAGGAGGAGGGAAAACTTTTTATTTAGCAATGATATATTAATTTCTGTAAAAAACTTTAAGCAGTTTACAAAAA
Organism: Callimico goeldii; assembly: GCA_963573925.1. Classification (NCBI taxonomy): domain Eukaryota; kingdom Metazoa; phylum Chordata; class Mammalia; order Primates; family Cebidae; genus Callimico; species Callimico goeldii. Next base: position 17,113 of record CAUYOR010003731.1, read on the forward strand.
ACATTCTATTAGATTTAACAAATGAGTTTATTTTGCAGTATGAAAAATAAATATCAAAAAACTATTGTGTTTCTTACATCCAAAATCACCTGAAAATGTGATACAAACTATTGCATTTAAAATATCATTAAAAATAAACAGTACTGTGGGATGAATCTAATAATATATGTGCTAGGTCTTATACAATGAGAACTATAAAGAAACTGCAGAGAGAAGTTAAAGAAGACTGAATAAATGGGCAACCCTATCACATTCAAGGATTGGAAGACTCAGTATTATTACAATAGAATTTCTCCCCAAATTTATCTATTTATGCAACTCAAACACTATATAAAATACCAACAGTGTTTTTAGATTGATTAATTTCTTTATATAAAAATTCAAAGGACCTAGAAAAGCCAAAATAACATTATAAAATTAGTTAAAGTTTAAGAGCACTATTTGAGTTCAAGACTTACTACAAAGCTACAGCAATCAAGTCATTGTAATATTGGCACAAGGATAGACATATAGAACCAAGGAACCAAATAGACATAATGAAATAAACCAATATATATATGGTCAATGGATTTTTCCAATAAATTTATCAAGCTAATTCAATGGAGAAAAAAAATTGGTTTAACAAATGGTGATGAAACAACTGGTTATATAGAGGGAGCAAAATGAACCTTGAATTTTTTCTTATCTATGAAAATTAACTGAAAATTAATCATATACCGCAATGTAAAACTGAAAGCTATCAAACGTCTCAAAGTAAATGTAGGAAAAATTCTTAGTTATAGGGTAGAAAAAATTTCTTAAGTGAGATACAAATAGCACAAATAAATGAAAAAAACAATTTGTACTTCACCAAAGTTAAACATTTATGTTCTTTGAAAGACATTGTTAAGGAAATGAAAAGACTAGTCACAGACTAGTATAAAATACTTGTAGAACATATATCTGCTTTAAAAACTTAATCCAGAATATATATTTTAAAAAGCTCATATAGAATATATATGTCAAAAAGCTCTACAACCCAATAAAAATGAACAAAAGAACTAAATTGTCACTTTATCAAAAAAAAAAAAAGAAGAAATACAAATGCCAATTGAGAACATGTAAGATACTCACCATCACAGGCCTTTAGAAAATGCAAACTGAAACCACAGTGTGAAACTACTATATATCCCCTAGAATTAAAACAAAATTTTAAAATAAAATATCAACTTTGACAGTGAAGTGGAGCAACTGGCACTCTTCTAGCTGCCACTAATACTACAGTTGTTCTGTAATAGTAATACAGTCATTCTGGAAAACAGTTTGGCAATTTTATACATGTAAGGAGTCAGCCCTACATCACCCATGGGTACTGCACGTTTGGCGACGACAAAGGAATAAGAGAAAGACAGATTAAGAGAAAAAGTGGGACCAGGGGGACATCACTTCATTGCCCTGGAGGCAACAGTGAAGGCCCCGAGCTCTGTTCATCCACACTATTGATTTTAATCACTTTGATCTATAGGGTAAGGGGTGGAGTGATGGTGGGGAGGGTGATGGTGGAGTGAATCAGTGAGCTGGAACTGGTGTGTCATTCTAAGGATTGATAACAGTGGCAGTTTGGGAGTTTCAAAAAACAAGAACATGTGTTTGTCTTTAGCTTATTGTCTATGTGCAGCTGGTGGAATGCGGGCATTACAAGGAGCCTACAAGTCTGGCTACATCATAGTGCTATGAAGAAGTTTTACGTCCTTGAGCACAACGTTTATGGCAACAGAGCCTAGGCCACTCTGCATTGGAACATGAGGCATGGAGAGGCCTTCCGCCTCAGAGGCCTCCTGTGGCCTTCCACAGTTTGCTGTTCCTTGTTTATATGTTACTCATAACCAATTTATGCAGGCACTCTGTTAAGTCCTTTCTCCTTTGCTGTTTTTACCAACAATACAAATGGCCAACAAGTATATGAAAAAATGCTTAACATCACTAATCATCAGAGAAATGCAAATTAAAACCATGAGATATCATCTTACACCAGTCAGAATAGCTGTTACAAAAAAAGTTGAAAAATAACAGATGTTGGTGTGCATATAGAGAAAAAGGAATGCTTATACAATGTCGGTGGGAACGTAAATTAGCACATCCTCTATGAAAAACGGTATGGAGATTTCAAAGACTACAAATAGAAGTATTCTTTGTTCCAGCAATTCCACTACTGGGTATCTACCCCAAAGAAAATAAATTATTATATAAAAAAAACACCTTCACACATATGTATATCACAGTACTATTAACAATAGCAAAGATATAGAATCAATCAACTAAGTGTCCACCAACAGATGACTGGATAAAGAAAATGCGGTTTTGTGTGTGTTGGTGTGTGTGTGTGTGTGTGTGTGTGTGTGTGTGTGTGTACACATAATGGAATACTATCACAATGGAATACTATTCAACCACAAAAAGAAAATACACACACAGTAATCAGACTTCAATGAATTGATACTTGGGTCCATAGTCTACAATTTAAAACATTCAATTCCATATACCAATCTAAACTCTTGGGTTACCTTGAGGTGAGGGTGCCTAGATATTTCCCAAAAGAAGTTGACATCAGAAAGCAGACACCTTCCACCAGGACTTTTGTCTCAAGCAGATGACTTCTTGATGTCCATGGTCTCTACTAAAACTCTGTGTAACACAATCTAGATGACCAGAAACACAGGTAATAATGCTGCTTTTATCTGCATAGTCTTAGTCATTATTTTCTTAGCTGTCTTCTTTACTCTTTGCTGGTTTAAGATTCTGGACAGTTGAGATACTGGTAGCCCCTTTACCATTGCTCCATTAATGTCCCTATTCCTAGTATTGTTCTTCTCATTCCTCATCTAATTCCTGGCTATGATTTATTCATTATTTGGCTAAAACATGCAATCAAATCAAAAGTTAAATTTTTCTAATTTTCTTTGGATGCCATCCAGCTTCATTTAGTGCCAGTAGAAAATCAGTTAATTTCATGAGTATTTGTATTCAAACATAAAATGGCAAATATAACCCTAGACTAGACAAACTCAAAAGATTTTTATCACATGATACGTAATATTTGACAGATTCTGTGTCCATAAAACAAACCTGGCCTTTTCATAGGAGCAAGACATCATAACTAAACATTCACAGAACTAAAACTTGGTGAAAACCTAAGAAATGGATCTTATGCATGTCAAACTGCCTCATTTTTATAAACCTTCCAAGGAGACATACTACTCAGGCCCTAATTTATTCTCTTTTAGTATAGATCCACTTTTTATTCTTTAATATCTCTGTCTGGTGCCAGACCACTCTTGCAAAATGATATTGTAACCATAGCACAAACAATCTTATGGGAATGTTTTGGCTAAAAATTGATCATTAGGTGGTCACCAATGCCTAGCAGTATATTTTCATCCCAAAGCTTATTTACTACGAAGTGCAAATTGAAGAGACTTGCTGCATCTCCCTTCAATGTTGGAAACAGACACATGCTTTTGAGGTAATCCCTGATATCACTCTTGGTCCATATTGGCCCATCAATTCCCTTTCTGGGAAAAAGAGAGAGAGAGAGAGAGAGAGAGAGAGAGAGAGAGAGATCCTCAGATAAGTTAATTCTCAAAGAATGACTTGGCTTTGATTGAGACCCAAGTCCTATTCGCTGATGTGAAATTGTGGAATTCTGGATATCTGTTTTCCTCCTTTTCTCAAGCTTTCCAACAGAACACACACACACAAAGGTACCATACTAATATCCTAGTTACTACGGTTCAGAGACTAGCAGGAGATCAGGCAACACCATTAAGGCATGTATCTTCTCACCCAAGAAGTTCACAAGATTATGGTCCAACGTACAGCAGCCCTAGATTTATATTGTCCTCTCAAATTGGAGCACATGACATGCCAGGGGAAAATCTTGTGCCATCATGCCTACAAGTCTTTCTGGGATGTTTAAGGTAAAAACACTATTTGAGAAAAAAAATAGAAAATTAGGTAATTTGGCTAATACTAATATCTAGTTCTGCTGAATTTTCAAATCAAAGTTGAAATTTGTTCTCTTGGTTTAATTTGGCACAGTTGGCTCCTGACCTAGAGTCAACTACAAAATCTCACTGCAATCCTTTTTTTAGTGTTGGTCTCTGCTATGGTTTAAACATGGTTTGTTTGGCCCTGCCGAGCCTCATGTCGAAATTTGATTCCTAATGTTGGAGATGGGCTTGGCGAGAGGTGTTTGGATCATAGCGGTGGATCCCTCATGAATGACTTCCAACGGGGTAATTTCTCACTCTTCATTCCTGAGAGCACCAGTTGTTGAAAAAAGTGGGCACCTTTTCCCCAGTCTTTCAGCTCCTCTCTCACCATGAGATGTGTACATGCTAGCTCGCCTTCACCTTCTACCATGAGGAGACGCTTCCGGAGGCCCTCATTAGAAACAGATATTGGGCCAGGCGTGGTGGTTCAAACCTGTAATCCCAGCACTTTGGGAGGCTGAGGCAGGTGGATCACGAGGTCAAGAGATCAAGACCATTCTGGTCAAAATAGTGAAACCCCGTCTCTACTAAAGATACAAAAAATTAGCTGGGCATGGTGGCGCGTGCCTGTAATCCCAGCTACTCGGGAGGCTGAGGCCGGAGAATTGCCTGAACCCAGGAGGCGGAGGTTGTGGTGAGCCGAGATCGCGCCATTGCACTCCAGCCTGGGTAACAAGAGCGAAACTCCGTCTCAAAAAAAAACAAAACAAAACAAAACAAAAAAAACAGGAAACCACCTGTTTTTGCAAGGAATGGGAGAAAGGGTAATTCCAGCAGAATACATCCACACACCAGGCAAGCATCCATCACGAACACAAATGAAGCAAGCCAGGCATGGTAGCGGTGCACCTGCAGTCCCAGCTACTTGAGAAGCTAAAGCAGGAGGATTGCTTAAGCCCATGAGTTCAAGGTTGTAGCAAGCTATGATTGCAACACTGTACTCCAGCTGGGGGGACCCAGTGTGACCCCTTTTCAAAAACAAAAACCCAAAATGAAGCAGATCAGAATGAATGAGCCAAGATGATATATTATTAGCTACACAAAAGAGAACACGATGCGCAGTATGATCGCATTTAAATCTGTCAAAATATTTTTAAGTACCTATATGTTTATACATTTTTTTTCTAAAAGCATACACAAAATTGTCACTTTGGAGGAGAGGAGCTGATGGAACAGAGGACAATATACTTTTCATTTCATATCCTTTTGGATTGTTTTTTGTGTTTTTGAGACTAAGTCTTGCTTTGTCACCCAGGCTGGGGTGCAGTGGCGTGATCTCAGCTCACTGCAACCTCTGCCTGCCAGGTTCAAGTGATTCTCCTGCCTCAGCCTCCTGAGTAGCTAGGATTAGAGAAATGAACCACCACATCCAACTAATTTTTCTATTTTTAGTAGAGACAGGGTTTCACCATGTTGACCAGGCTGGTCTTGAACTCCTAACCTTGTGATCTGCCCACCTGACAGATCTGCCCACCTGACAGATCTGCCCACTTGAACACCTAACCTTGTGATCTTGGCCTCCCAAAATGTTGAGATTACAGGCAGGAGCCACTGGCGCCTAGCATATGCATATGCATATACATATATATATATTTTTTTTACAATGGATGACAAATATTTGTTCAGCACCTGCGATGCACTGTTTTATGTACTGAGGATACATCAGTCAACAGAAAAGACACAAATGCCTACCTGGAGCTGATATCCTAATGGGGAAAGACAGACAATAAAATATGTACATTTAAAATTTTTTATTTTTTTTGAAACAGGGTGTTGCTCTATTGCCCAGGCTGAAGTGCAGTGGCTCAATTTTGGCTCACTGCAACCTCTGCCTCCCCGGTTACAGGGATTCTCATGTTTTGGCCTCCTGTGTAGCTAGAATTATAACCAGGCACCCCCCTGCCTAGCTTTTTTTTTTTTTTTTTTTTTTGGTAGAGACAGGGTTTGGCCAAGTTGGCCAGACTGGTCTTGAGCTCCTGGCCTTAAGTGACCCACCTACCTTGGACTCTCAAAGTGCTGGAATTACAGGCATGAGCCACCGCACCCAGCCCAAAATAAGTAAATTTTAGAGCGCGTTTAAACCCTGCCATGTCTGTGGTCTAAAGACGCTTGACAAGCGGTCCGCAGGACACTGACAATCCACACTTTGTGATCAGTTGGTGACAAAATAGGGAGGCAGCACCAAAATGGAGATTAACTATGGCACCAAGTGTGCCATTCAGCTCAGCTCACGCTTTTTTTCTTACAAGGCTTTCTTAATCCAAGAAGCAGAGGGCACTGGTTTACATCCTGGCACCAACTCCTTGTATCACAGTGAACAGCTAACCAAGAGTTCCTAAACAGGTTGGCTAGAAGCTAAGTGTGAATGAAATAAAGGAGAACGGAGATGACAAATGTTAAAAGCAAGTGTTCAGGGAGGGTCTTGACACAGTGACTTTTTTTTTTTTTTTTTTTTAGTGTGTGGAGACAAGGTTTTGCTCTGTCACCCAGGCCGGAGTGCAGTGGTGCAATCTCAGCTCACTGCAACCTCCACCTCCCAAGGTGAAGCAATTCTCCTGCCTCAGCCTCCCAAGTGGCTGGGACTACAGGCACGTGCCACCATGCCCGGCTACTTTATGTATTTTTAGTAGAGACAGGGTTTCGCCATATTGGCCAGCCTGGTCTTGAACTCCTGACCTCAGGTGATTCACCTGCTTTGGCCTCCCAAAGTGCTAGGATTACAGGCGTGAACCACTGCACCCGAGCAACATAGTGACCTTTTAAAATTCTTCAGGTATGCAGACAATAAAACATCAAACAATGAGGGCCAGGAAACAGGGGGCTCCACTTACCAGGAAAGGCGTGCAGACCCAAGTGAAGGTACCCACGGCTGCCAGGTAGGCTGACTTCTTCAGCACCTTCAGCTCCTCCTGCCTGATATCCAACACCTTCTCCTTGAACGCCAGCTCCCAGGCATAAAGCTTCAGCACTTTGATCCCATTGAGAATTTCATTCATCAGCTTGATCCGGTTGTCTTTGCTTTTCATGTGGGCCACCTTGGAAGAGAAGGGCAGTCACCACCACACCTGGGGCAACCCTGGGATCAGACCATCACTCAGCATTACCAGCTATGTTTTTCTTAAACTTTATTGTGTACTCTGATATGTGAATGCTTTTTATATTGATTTTTTTTTTCTTTTAAATAGAGATGGGGTTTCACCATGCTGCCCAGGCTGGTCTTGAACTCCTATGCTGGGATTACAGGTATAAGCCACCGCACTCAGCCTCAACATCACTGTCTACTAAAAGCAGGCCTCCTGAGGGTGAGAGCTGATCCTGTAATCCCTATGAGCCCTACTCTTGGTCCTGAGACCACACCAAAGGACTCTGCTATTAAAGAAAACACCCACTTCAAGTCTTGTTAGGTGAGATATTGGAGAAACATATTCAATTAAGAATCCAGGAATAGAGGCATGAGAAACCCTTCAGGTCTCCAGAAAAGAAGGGATTCAGTCCCTATTCTGCTGACCCAAACATAGGAAAGATGGTGGGGGTGTTTTTTCTTCTGTTTTCTTTTTTTCTTTTTTTTAGACAGAGTCTTGCTCTGTCACCCAGACTGGAGTACAATGGTGTAATTTCAGCTCCCTGCAACCTCCACCTCTCAGGTTAAAGGGGTTCTCGTACCTCAGCCTCCCAAATAGCTAGGACTATAGATGCCCACCAGTACACATGGCTAATTTTTCTATTTTTAGTAGAGATGGGGTTTTACCATGTTAGCCAGGCTGGTCTTGAACTCCTGACTTCAGGTAATCCACCGATATCGGCCTCCCAGAGTGCTGGGATTATGGGTGTGAGCAACTGTGCCCGGCCTGTTTTCTTATTTCTTGTCAGCCTAGTTTTCTTTTTCTTTTTTATTTTCTTTTTCTTTTTGGAGACAGTGTCTCACTCTGGCATCGAGGCAGGAGTACAGTCACAGGATTGTAGCTCCCTGCAGCCTCGAGGTCCTGGGCTTAAGCAATCCTCCCACCTCAGCCTCCCGAGTAGCTGGGACCCAGGCACATGCCACCACACTCAGCTCATTTTTGTATTTTTTGTAGAGACAGCGTCTCCCTATATTGCCCAGGCTGGTTTTGAACTCCTGGCCACAAGCCATCTGTCTGCCTCAGCCTCCCAAAGAGCCAGGATTACAGACATGATCCACTGTGCCTGGCTCATGGTTGTTAAAATAGTGAAATGTTCACGTACTGGCTGGTACTGGTTCCAAACAGTGGGTACTTGTGCAGTGCCATTGTTAAATATTTTTAATACGAATAGCAGCATCTTTCTAAGCATTTTACATGTATTTAGTCACTCAACATTCACAATAAATCTATCGTTTAGTGCTATAGTCATCCCCGGGCCACAGATAGGAAGAAATTAAGCTACATGATCTGGAGGCCAGCGAGTGAAGTGGGTTCAGAGTTGGGCCACTCAGGGAATCCGGCACATCAACAGATTGATTAAATGGTGACTCTACCCTCAAAGCCCCTGCCTCACCTATCCCCCCCATCCCTACCCCATGAAGCCTCTCCTCCCAACAGGTCTGTGTTCTGAAACTCATCTCCGTGTGGTACCATCGGTGCAGCCAAGTGCTCCCATTTGAAATTCCACAGCACACCATAACTATCCATCAACAGAAGAGCAGAGAAACAAACCACACCATCTCCATTAAGGACCAAAAGGCACCAGGTCAGGAGAATGAACTCAAGCTATACAGCCTAGCACAGAAAGGTCCCCAAAGCAGGGCACTGCAAGACAAAATCATGCTGCCACATCAGCCCGTTTAGATAGAAACAGATATGGTAATAATATCACAAAAAGATTGGTAATGGCCAGGTATGGTGTCTCACACCTGTAATCCCAGCGCTTGGGAGGTCAGGAGTTCAAGACCAGCCTGGCCAAAACGGTGAAACCTGTCTCTACTAAAAATACAAAAGTTAGGCAGGCATGGTGGCAGATGCCTGCAATCCCAGCTGCTCGGGAGGCTGAGGCAGGAGAAACGTCTGAACCCAGGAGGAAAAAGTTGCAGTGAGCCAAGAGTGCACCACTGCACTCTAGCCTGGGCAACAGAGTGAGATGCTGTCTCAAAAAAACAGAACAAAACGAGAGAAACCCACATATATAAAAAAACCAAACATAACTATATCATTAATCAGGTCTGTATATACAAACACAGAAAGTTCTAGAAGGTTTTGCTTCTGTACATTCACAGTGGCTAAGACAGTAGGGAAGGAAATAGACCTTTTAATTTATATACTTTTTTATGATTAAAACTTTTTTTTTTGAGACAGGGTCTCACTCTGTTGTCCATGCTGGAGTACAGTGGCACAATCATGGCTCACTGCAGCCTTGACCTCCTGGGCTCAGGTGGTCCTCATACTTCAGCCTCCTGAGTAGCTGGGATGACAGGCACATGTCACCACACACAGCTAACTTTTCCATTTTGGTTGAGATGGGTTTCACCATGTTCACCAGGCTGGTCTTAAATTCCTGAGTTCAGGCAATCCACCCACCTTGGCCTCCCAAAATGCACAGAGTACAGGGGTGAGCCTCACCTGATTTAAACTTTTTTATAATAAGAAACCACATTATATTAATTGGGTATTTAAACTTTTTAAAATACAAAATATCTCCAAAAATAAAAACTTGAAAGCCAGGCAAGGTGGCTCACACCTGTAATCCCAACACACTGGGAAGCTGAGACAACAGGATCACCTGAGCCCAGGAGTTTGAGACCAGCCTGGGCAACAGAGCAAGACCCCATCTCAGAAATTAATTAATTAATTTAATTATAATAAAGAGATTAACACCATGCCTCGAATAAGGTAAGAACGAATAAGGAGAAAAAAAGTAGAGGGTAATTTGTACTCAGCTCTTAAAAGCTCAGTCACACATACACATAAGACCATAGGTGGCTGGCTGCGGTGGCTCACACCTGTAATCCCAGCACTTTGGGGGCTGAGGCGGGCGGATCACAAGGTCAAGAGATAAAGACCATCCTGGCCAACTCAGTGAAACCCTGTCTCTACTAAAAATACAAAAATTAGCTGGGCATGGTGGCACAGGCCTGTAGTCCTAGCTACTCAGGAGGCTGAGGCAGGAGAATCACTTGAACCCGGAAGGCGGAGGCTGCAGTGAGCTGAGATTGTGCCAATGCACTCCAGCCTGGCAATAGAGCAAGATTCCATCTCAAAAATAAAATAAAATAAAATAAGACAATGGGAAACAAGGATTGTCTCTCAGAGGTTCACAGACCTTGTGATGTCAGTCACCAGCCTACAAAGTCTAACCACATATCAGGAGCTCTCAACCATGGTTGCCCAATATAATCACCTGGGAAGCTTTAACACATCCTGATGTCCAGATCCCACGCACAGTAAGTGAATCCAAATCCAGATACGGGGCCTGGTCATCAGCATTTTGTTCAGGCTTCCCAGGTTACTCCAACTGGCAGGCAAGGCTGAGAACCCCAGGGCCCGAGCAGAAGGAACTCGACTAAAACCTGCATGGAGAGGCCCCAGCCTAGGGCCCGGCTTGGAGGCCTTCAGAGACACATGCCCTACCTGATAGGTCTTGGTCTTCATTGCCATCACAGCATTGATGGGCACCATGAGGACCATGACGGCCACTCCAGCCAGGACAGACGGGCCCAGGTTCTAAGGAAGGAAAGGAGACCCTTAATCACTCACCAGACAGGAGAAAACCAGGCCCTTAACAGCTTCCCCGCCTGCTCCACCCCCCATGGATGCTGCTGACCAAGTTAAGGGCAAGAGGTGTTACTTTTATCCCATGATAGGTTATTAGGGGCCTGTGGTTTTATTCCTGAGCATCTCTCAAGGTCCTCCCAATCCCTTTAAGAATAAGCAGGTCCATGTTCCTTTCTCCAAGGCCCTTGGGCCATGTGAGTTTTGCAAATTACAACTTTAGAATTCTAATTTTGGAGATGCTGCCCAGACTGCAGTACAGTGGCTATCTGCAGTGATTCTCCTACTGCAGCCTCCAAAGTAGCTGCAACTACAGGTAACCATTAGGTATTGCTATGTTGCCCAGGCTGCTCTCCAACTCCTGAGCTCAAGCGATCCTCCCAACTCAGCCTCCCAAGTAACTGTCACTACAGTCACACTACCGTGTCTGGGTAATTTTTTGGGTTTTTTGTCTGTTTGGTAGAGACAAGCTCTCACTATGTTACTCAAGCTGGTCTCAAATTCCTGGGCTCAAGAGATCCTCCCAACTCAGCCTCCCAAGTAACTGTGACTACAGTCACATCACCACACCCAGCTATTTTTTTTGTTCGTTTTTAGAGACAAGGTCTCACTATGTTGCCCAAGCTGGTCCTGAACTCATGGTCTCAAGCAATCCTCCTGCCTCTGCCTCCCAAGTAGCTGGGATTACAGGCACGAGCCACCACGCCCAGCTCACATTTTTAGAACGGTAATAAGGTAGTATGAAGAAAACTGTGAACACGACCACTGACTGCTTATTCTGCTTGAAGACTGCTTACAAGTTTAGCTCTCAGCTAGCACCTGCATACTTGGATTTCAGGAGGGTTTCCACCATTAACAGAAGCGGTAAGAGTGGCTCAATGTGCCTCAACTATTTGTACAAATATATGGTTTATGCTGAACACTGCTTTCCCTATGGGAGTCTGGACTTTTGGTATGTGCCAAGTCAACAGTGCCATGCCTCTAATACAAGCCCAAGCACTGAGCTCCTACCGAGCTTCCCTGGGCGGCAACATTTCACACACAGTCATAATGGTTACCAGAGAATTAAGTGCATCTTGTGTGACTCTGCTGGGAACTCCTGGAAGCCTGTCCCTGATTTCCCTTAAACACTGCCCCATGTGTGCCTTCATTCTTTGCTAATTTTGCTATATTAACTTAGAGCCTTGAGGCTGGGTACAGTAGCTCACACCTGCAATCCCATCACTTTGGGAGGCCAAAGCGGGAAGATAGCTTGACGCCAGCAGTTCAAGACCAGCCTGGACAACATAGTGAGACCACATTTCTACAAAAAATTAATAACTTAGTCAGGCATGGTGATGTACACCTGTAGTCCCCAGCTAGTTGAGAGGACAGAGTGGGAAGGATTACTTGAGCCCAGAAATTTGAGGCTGCAGTGAGCTATGATCGCACCACTGCACTCCAGCCTGGGCAGCAGAGCAAGACTCTGTCCCTTAAAAAACAAACGATAAAACAAGACAGCCACCACAACCAAGAACTGTCTGGCCGCAAGTGTCAACAGTGCTGAGCTCAAGCAAGTGCATCTAAAACAAGATGTGATGTTAAGACAATGTTCTTAATGGTTCGTAAAACAATCCTGAAGGCAGTTCTGAAAGAAATGTTTCAAAAAAATTTGTTACCATGGTAGTACTTTTGGGAAAGTGGACTCCCCAAGACATCTGCTTGAAAAGACATTTATTTCAATACCTTTTTTTTCCTTCTCGAGACAGAGTCTCGCCTTGTCACCCAGGCAGGAGTACAGTGGTGTGATTGCAGCTGACTGCAGCCTCTGAACTCCTAGGCTCAAGCAATCCTCCTGCCTCAGCCTCCACAGTAGCTGGGACCACAGGTAGGGACCATCATGCCTGGCTTTGTTTTGCAGAGACAGTGTCTCACTGTGTTGCTCAGGCTGGTCTCAAACTCTGGCTTCAAGCAATCCTTCCTCCTCAGCCTCCTAAAGTGCTAGGATTACAGGTGTATGCCACCTGTATCAGTGCCCAGCCTCTCGGATAATTAACTTCTGGTGTTTTTTTCTAAGTTTTATCATTAGAAACACTTCTGCTCTACAAATGTATTTTTTAAAAAAGCAAACTACGGCCAAATAAACTGATAATTTTTTCTTTTCTTTTTTAGATGGAGTCTCGCTCTGTTGCCCAAACTGAAGTGCAGTGGTGCAATCTCAGCTCACTGCAACCTCTGCCTCCCCGATTCAAGCAATTCTTCTACCTCAGTCCCAAGTAGCTGGGATTATAGGCATACACCACTACATCCAGCTAATGTTTGTATTTTTAGTAGAGATGGGGTTTTGCCATGTTGGCTAGGCTGGTCTCCTGGCCTTAGATGATCCACTCGCCTCAGCCTCCCAAAGTGTTCAAATTATAGGCATGAGCCATTGTGTCCAGCCCTTCTCTCTTTTTTTTTTTTTTTGAAACAGAAAAAAAAAAAGGCACTGTCACCAGGTACCAGGCTGGAGCGCAGTGGCGCGATCTCGGCTCACTGCAACCTCCGCCTCCCAGGTTCAAGCAATTCTCCTGCCTCAGCCTCCCGAGTAGCTGGTCTCGAGACCAGGCTGGTCTCGAACTCCTGACATCAGGTGATCCATGCGCCTCAGCCTCCCAAAGTGCTGGGATTACAGGCATGAGCCGTCACACCCAGTCAACCCTTTTCTTTCAATAACAGATAATAATCTGAGCTGTGCTCATTATGCACCAGGCCCTACTGGGGTTGTACCCACAGAAGACACAAAAATAAGTCAGATGCCGTATGTCTGCAAGTAGCTAACATGTTACCCGTCCAAGAGGAGGCAATACACTGAACATGCAAAAAAAAAAAACTATTTCAGAAAGTGGGCGAGGCGAGGTGGCTCATGCCTGTAATCCCTGTACTTTGGGAGGCTGAGGTGGGTGGATCACCTGATGTCAGGAGTTTGAGACCAGCCTGGCCAACATGATGAAACCTTGTCTCTACTAAAAATACAACAACAACAACAACAAAAAATTAGCTGCGCATGGTGGTGGAGTCTGTAGTTCCAGCTTCTTGGCAGGCTGAGGCAGGAGAATCACTTGAACCTCAGCAGCAGAGGTCGCAGCAAGCCGAGATGGTGCCACTGCACTCCAGCCTGGACGACAGAGTTAGACTGTCTCAAAAAACAAAAAGAAAAACTATTTCAGAAAATAAGATCAGATGAGTTCCTATACTAAAGTTACTGGGATTCAAAATTCAAAAAAGGAGAAAGTTCGGCGGTGGCTCAAGCCTGTAGTCCCAGCACTTTGGGAGGCCGAGGCGGGTGGATCACGAGGTCAACAGATCGAGGCCATCCTAGTCAACATGGTGAAACCCCATCTCTACTAAAAATACAAAAAATTAACTGGGCATGGTGGCGCGTGCCTGTAGTCCCAGCT
>CAUYOR010003734.1:0-27498 GCA_963573925.1 Callimico goeldii
GGAGGGATAGCCTGGGGATAAATGCCAAATGTGGGTGAAGGGGTAGAAGGAAGCAAAACACACGGCCATGATCTATGGAACTGTCTTGCATGTTCTGCACATGTACCCCAAACCCTAAAATGCAATAAAAAAAAAAGAAAAAAAAATAAACACCACATGAACAATTAAAAAAAAAAAAAAAAAAAGAAAGAACAAAGGTTTTGAAGCAAAATGGTGAGAGAGAATGTGGGAGATTCTGGGCAGAGAGAACCACACGTCCAAAGGCTCTAGGGCAGGAAAAAGTGTGGAGTCTGGAAAATTGGAAGGAGGAGACAGAAGAGTAGAGACAACAAGGGCATTTCATTCAAGAGAAGGATAGAGATACAGAAAGGGGCCAGTCAGCACCCACCCCATGCCCAGTGCTGCTGCAGACACTGGAGACATGGTGGCAAACCAGAGAGGAAGGGTCCGGATCTCAAGGACCTACTTGTCAGTGGCTGGAAGGCCTGCGGGCAGGGAAGGAAGAGCAGTTTTTTTTTTTTTTTTTTTTTTTTTAAGTAAAGAAGACAACGTCAGGTAGCAGTAAAAGTTACACAAAGAATTAAAATACATTAGCATGATCAAGAATGGCTAAATGTAACCTTACATTGAGGAAGCCACTGTGAGGAAGTCATGCTTCGGCTCAGATCTGAATAACCAGAAAACAACTGTCAGTACAACTATCAATAGAAAGAGCATTTTTGGCAGAAGAAACAGTGGTTGCCAAGGCCCAAAGGGAAATGTCCTTGAAGGACAAGAAGAAGGCCAATGTGGCTGGCATATCTGGAGGTCAAGAAGAATTGTAAAAGATGATGTTACTCTAGCATGCAGGGCCAGATTATATAAGTCATCGTAGGTTAGGCTAAGAAGTTAAATTGTATCATAAGTGCAACAGCAGTCCATCGGAGTGGTCTTAATCTGGGCAGCGACATGATCTGGTCTACATTCTTAAGACCTAACTCTGGCTATTGTACAGATAATACACTTTATAGGAACAAAAACTAAAGTAGGAAGACCAGCAAATAGACTATTACAATAGGCCAGGTGAGAGATAATAATGGTGGCATGGGCTCACTAGAGTGATGTCAGCGAACGGGATATCCCTTTTCCCCACTCCTATTCGATATCATACTGGAAGTCTAACCTAGTGCAATAAGACAAGAAGGGGAAATAAAAGGTATACACAGTGAGAAGGAAGAAATAAAACTGTCTTTGTTTACAAATGCTGTAATTGTTTATGTAGAAAATCCCAAAGAATCAACAACTCCTGGAAATAACAAGTAATTTATAGTAAGTTTGCAAGATTCAAGGTTAACACACAAGTCAAGTGCTTTCCAATATACCAGCAATAAACACTGGAATCAGAAATGAAAAACACAACGCCATTTGTAATAGCACCAAAAGAAAATAAAATAGGTCTAAATCTAACAAATTAGAATTCATATGCAGAAAGCCCCAAAACTCTGATGAAAGAAGTCAAGGAAGATCTAAAGAAATGGAGAAGCATTCCACGGTGATGGATCGGAGCACTAAATATTAGGATGACGATTCTGTACTCAACCTATAGATTCAATCCACTTCCAATCCAAATCCCAGCAAGCTATTATGTAAATACTGACAAATTAGTTCTAATGTCTATATGAAAAGGCAAAAGACCCCTAATCGCTATGTTGGTTCCCTAGGACTGCTACAAGAAATTACCACAAACAGTGTGGCTTAAAATAACAGGCAATTCTCTTACAGTTCTGGAGGCTAGAAGTCCAAAACCAAGGTATTAGCAGGGCCATGTTCCCTCTGAAGGCTTCAGGAGAGAATCCTTCCTTGCCTCTCTCTAGCTTCTGGTGATAAATCCATGGTGTTCCTTGGCTTGTAGATGAATTACTACAGTTTCTGCCACTGTCTTCACATAGTGCTCTCTTCTCCGTGAGCCCATCTCCAAAATTCTCTCTCTTATGAGGACTCTAGTCATTGGATTAGGAAGCATCACTACCCAGTATGACTTAATCTTCACTTGATTAGATCTGAAAATACACTATTTCCAAATAAGGTTATATTCGGACACTGGAGATCAGGAATTGAACATATCTTTTTTGGAAGACACAATTCTATCTACTACAACAGCCAGCACAGTACTGAAAAAGAACAAAATTAAAACATGGCTACTATCCAACTTCGAAACTTACTACATAGCTACACTCATCAAGAGAGCATGGTATTCATGTAAGAAATAGACACATCAACCAACGGAACAGAATAGAGAGCCCAGAAATAAAGCCACATACCTACCACCATCTGATCTTCAACAAGGTTGACAAAAACAAGCAATGGGGAAAGGATTCCCTATTCAATAAATGGTGCTGTGATAACTGACTAGCCATGTGCAGAAGACTGAAACTGGACTCCTTCCTTATACCATATACAAAAATCAACTCAAGATAGATTAAAGACTTAAATGTAAAACCTAAAACTATAAAAGCCTTAGAAGATAACCTAGGAAATACCATTCTGGACATAGGCTCTAGCAAAGATTTCATAATGAAGACACCAAAAGCAACTGTAACAAAACAAAAATTGACAGTGAGAACTAATTAAAGATCTCTTACACAGCCAAAGAAACTATCAACAGAGTAAAGAGATAACATACAGAATAAGAGAACATATTTGCAAACTATATATCTGACAAAGGTCAAATATCCAGAACCTATAAGGCACTTAAATTAACAAGCAAAAATATAAATGACCCCATTAAAAAGTGGGCAAAGGACCTGCACAGACATTTTTCAAAAGAAGACATACATGCAGATAACAAACATATGAAAAAAGCTCATCATCACTAATCATTAGAGAAATGCAAATCAAAACCACAATGAGATATCATCTTACGCCAGTCAGAATGGCTATAAAAGTAAAAAATAACAGATGCTGACAAGGTTGCAGAGAAAAGAGAAGGCTCATACATTGCTGGTGGGAATGTATATTAATTCAGCCATTGTGGAAAGCAGTTTGGCAATTTCTCAAAGAACACAGAATTACCATTTGACCCAGCAATCTCATTATTAAGTATATCCCAAAGAAATATAATTCATTCTGCATAAAGACACATGCACGCATATGTTCATTGCAGCACTATTCACAATAGCAAAGGCATGAAATCAACCTAAATGCCCATCAATGGTAGGCTGGGTAAATAAAATATGGGGCTGGACACAGTGGCCCCTGGCTGTAATCCCAGCACTTTGGGAGGTTGAAGCAAGTGGATCACTTGAGGTCAGGAATTCAAGACAACCCTGGCCAATGTGGAGAAACCCCATCTCTAGTAAAAATACAAAAATTATCTGCATGTTGGTGCATGTCTGTAGTCCCAGCAACTTGGGATGCTGAGGCCTGAGAATCACTTAAACCCAGGAGAGGGAGCCCAGGTGACAGAGCAAAATGATGTCTCAAAAAGAAAAAGAAAATATGGTGTATATATACACTCTGGAATACCACACATCCATAAAAAAGAACAAGATTGTGTCCTTTGCAGGAACTAATGCAGAAATGGAAAACCAGATGCTGCATGTTGTCGCTTATAGGTGGGAACTAAACATTGAGTACACATGCACACAACGAACACACACAACAAACAACAGACACTAGGGCCTACTTGAGGGTGGAGTGTGGGAGGAGAATGAAGAACAAAAACTACCTGTTGAGTACTGTGTGTATTACCTGGGGGGTGAAATAATCTGCACACCAAACCCCATGACATGCAATTTACCTACCTAACAAACCTGCACATACACCCCTGAACTTAAAGTTTATTTTAAAATGGTAAGCAGATTTGAACAGACAATTCACCAAAGAAGATGTACAGGTAGCAAGTACATGTATGTAAAGATGCTCAACATCATTTGTTACTAGGCAACTGCATATTAAACCAGTAATAAGATACCACTAGACACCTATTAAAATGACCCAAATCCAAAAAACTGACAAAACCAAAAGTTGATGAGAATGCAGAGCAACAGGAACTCTCATTCACTGCTGAAAATACAAAATTGTGCAGTCATTTTGAAAGCCAGTTTCACGGTTTCTTACAAAACTAAGAATATTCTTACCATATGATCCAGCAATTGCACTCCCAGATATTAACCCAATTGATTTGAAAACTTATGACCACACAAACTTGTGTGTAAATGTTTATAGCAGGTTTATTCATAATCATCAATAACGGAAATTATCCAAAATGTCCTTCAACAAGTGAATGAATAAAAAGCTGGTAAATCCATAAAATGGAATATTATTGAACAATAAAAATAAATGAAGTCTAAACCATGAAAAGACACAGAGGAACCTTAAATGCATATTAATAATTTTCACAACTGTATATGGCTGCCCTGATGATAGCTTAGAGAAGGGCAGCAGTGGTAGAGATGCAGAAGTGAATAGGTTTGAAAAACAGGAATTTAAAAATGTCAGGGCTCATTGATGAAATAGATTTAGCAAGGAGGTAAAGGAGAGGAAAGTGTCTAGGATGACTCCAAGGTGGGAATGTCAAAGACAGTTCCTGGGAAAGAACCTGATTTTGGAAGGATGCTCAAGAGTTCAGTTTTAGACAGTTTCAGGGTCTAAGACGTTTTGGAGACAATATCCAAGTGCAGAGTTACGTAGGTGGTTGGATACGTCGGCGTCGCGTTTCTGAGCACCTCCCTCGCTTGCTTGCACATGCCGTATCTGCTCCTCTTTTGTCTCTTCTTGTCTTTGACACAGTCCAGAAATGCAACTTCGGCTAGAATTGGATTTTCTTCACCTTGATACGGCCCAGGGTTCCATCCAAAAGCAAGAGTATCACGCGACAGAAAATCTATAAAAACTGACCCAAGCCTAGAAGCTGTCCTCCAGGCTCAAAGCCCTCTCCACTGGTATCAGTCAGAGATGCAACTTCCTAGATGAGTGCCGCAAGGGCAAGCCTAGACGTCAAGTAGACTGGGCAAGAAGCAACCGAGGAGAAACAAGTTCAAGACTCCAAACTGCACATCATTCCCAATCAACCTGTCAGGTTTGTTATTCTCCAACCACCAGAGGGAGCCAAACTTCACGGTCCGGAGGGAGAAACTAGGAGAGAGGTGCGCACTCCACCCCTGAGCAGCAACAAGGAGGAGCTCAAGCGACATCAGACACTTCCACTCCCCCAGTCAAATAATGAGACTGAGGCATCCTTTAAAACTCTGGGATTTTAAGGAACTTTCCAGAAGCAGGCAGCAGTCCAAAGTATAAGTAGCCTATTTATCTCTCAAGACAGCAGGGGATAATGAAGAAACAGACCCTAAAAGGGAGTTCGTAGTCATTTTCCTACATGGGGAGAGAGGCTAGGCACTCTCTCCTAGCCTTTCTGGTGGTTGGGAGGGTGCTCCCACAGACACTAGGAATTGGAGCTCTCTTTCTCCTTTGAAGAAGCATGCCTCCCTGGAAAGTTCTTATCCACCCAATAGCGGGGTCTGGCCCTCACCTCCTCAAGCCTCTTCTTCCCACTGGTGGGTTTTGGGGAGAGGAGTTTTTATCATAGATCCCCTTCCCCATCTGTCTGGCTTCCGTGGGGTTGCCTGACTCTATCTTATGTGCCAGACCCTAAATCCTGCCCCGACCTGGGCCCCAAGTCCCAGCTGGGTTTGTACTTCCTGAGGCTGCTTGCTGTCCCCTCTCTGATTCACGGTCTTCAAACATAGAACACGATGGATTCTCCTTTATTTTCCCCATTTGTTTGTAACAGACTTTTACTAAAAATGCAGAGTATCAGAGAACTTCAACACAGCACAGAGGAGAAGGTAACTCAAAATGGAATCTGAAGATATTTAATTAATTTAGTTGACATCCATCCTCCCTTGGGGGAATTTTGAACTCACAGTCCCAGTTTTCCTCCTGCCTTTCTATCCCCTCCTTCCTTGCTGCTTCCTTCTCCCCTGCTCACCCTTTGGAGTTTTGTTCCAAGCCCACCCCTCTTCTTCCCTTCCCTGATGATCTCCTTCCCTCTCCTGACTTCCATCCCAAAAATAGGTATGCATCTCTGGCCTGGCTCTCTTTCTCTGAGCCCAGTGATTATCCCCTCCCAGCTTTCTACAATGACTCCCAATTCTACATGGCTTCTATCCCCCAAACCCCTCTTTTGGGAGTGTGTCCTGTTTGGGTCCATGGCCATGCCATCTACTCAGTCATTCAAGTCAGAGCCATGGGAGTCATCTCTGACTCCTCCATTTCTTTGCACCCAACTGATGATTGGGTCCGGGGGATTCCATTTCCAAACCTTCCAACCCACCTTCTAAGGCCAACATTGCCTGTCATCTGGGTGATTACCACTAGCAGCTCTCCTTGACACCACACTTGTCCCTTTTTGCTTCATTCTTTACCAATGGTTTTAAAACCAAACCTGTTACTATCTGGCTTCAATCCCTGATGGCTGCCCACTGCTGTTTGGATAAAGACTGAATCCTTAGCATGACCTTGGTACTTGGGCTCTTGCCTGCCTCTGCAGCCTCAGGGCTCCCCTTCACTGCCCACCCTCTCTTGTAGCCATGCTGGACTCTTCAGTTCTTCAAACTCACTATGCTCCTTCTCAACTCTGGATCTTCAACCATGCTGTTCCCTCTCCCTGGAATTCTTTCCCCTTGTCACTTTGTCAGAATCAA
This sequence comes from Callimico goeldii, assembly GCA_963573925.1. NCBI lineage: Eukaryota > Metazoa > Chordata > Mammalia > Primates > Cebidae > Callimico > Callimico goeldii. The sequence goes on from CAUYOR010003734.1 coordinate 6,684, forward strand.
GACAAGGTGACACCTCCCTGCTCTACGTTCCATGCCATCACCACTTTGAATGTCTCCTCTCGGGCCAAATTGCTTTTTAATGTCTATCATTTACACCTGACCATAAGCTGCCTTAAGGCAGGAGCCGTATCTGTCTTATCATTGCTGTATTTTTGGCATCTAGCACCACGCACGGCATAAGCAGGCCTTCAGTTAGTAGTGTCAAATTAAGTTGGAGGAATGTCAGCATTTGCCCGGACCTCTTTATTAGAAAGGGGGGCAGGGTTGAACTGGCAGGCAGCTCCCAGGATGGCACGCTATAAAACAGGATTTCTCCCAGAATTCTTTGGGAAAAAAAAATAGTCCATTCAAGAATCTTACCTCCAGAAGCATCCCAGGAGGGCAAATTGATTCAGGGCTGTGTGTGGCTACATAACCATGATAAGAAAAAATGTCTGGGGAGGCCCAGACAGCTGACCAGACCACTGCAATACCTCCTGTGGCTATGATGTGGATTCCTACTATAATTAAATCTTGTTCTGATGAATCTAACACATTTCTCTGTTGCTTTGGTGATAAGTACTTAACCTTGTGACTTCTGCTTTCAGCAACCCACAGAGAGAAAAGGAAGCCCACACAGTCCTGGAGGGACTTTGGGGAGAACTCCCCCAAATGGCCATGGCTGACTCTCCCAGCTAGGGTCGAGGGTAAGGTAAGAAGGTGAATAGCTACAATATGCAGAGTGGCAGGATCACAGCCTTGCTTTATGAAATTGGTCCAGACTGACAAAAAGAGGCCCTGGCAGAGATGAAAGAACGGATGCCAAAGGCTTCATGGAAGTAAATTCTACAGGACTTGGCCGTGATTGAATCTGATGTGTGTCAGAGGCAATTACAGAGGCCAGGACTCCCTGCTGAGAGGCCTCTGGGGGTCCAAATTAACACAGACACTAACCAGCAGGATCTTAGATGTTGATACAGGTGACATCATGTTTACAGAATTAGCAGGAGAGCCCTACAATGTTCCCCACCTGATGCTAACGAGGCTCAATTACATCCAGGAAATCTTTACATGCTGAAATATTAGGTGATTTCCTCTCCGTTTCAACTCTCAGCCCTTCACCCCTTCCATCACCATAACAACCATGCTAATATAGGCAACTGTGGCATTATCCGGAAGGACTTTTACCCCCTGTTGGAGGTTTAGTCTTCCTCTGGTTAGTGTTCAGCTTCCTGTGATAAATGGAACCATCCCCTCCTGCCCCTTTTCCTCCACTCCCCTGCCCCACATCCCTAAGCACTGACACATTTCCAGACAGATCCATTTCTAGACAGATCGTGGCTGCATTCCACTCACATGTATCCTCATGAGGACTGCCTGGGTTCTTCCATGTGGATGATTGCTGGGTAAGACAAGTTCCAAAATGACACAAATCATACACGACAGTCAGGATCAAAGCAAAGTCTAGATGTCTGAGGATCAAAAGTGATACAGATGTGGTGAAGCCCAAATCCATTCCTAACTATCTGGGAGGTCTCAAGCAACTTACCTGACACTCAGTTTCCTTAATTTTAATCAAGATTTTACTAGTATCATAGCAATTATGATACAATTACAGCAAGTATTATATAGTATTACAGCAAAATTAGGTGGGGAACATTGTAGGGTTCTCCTGGTGATTCTGTAAACATGATGTATAGCAATTATGTTGAGAATTAAACAAAATGACACACATAAAGTACTTAATCCACAGCCAGGCATATAACAAAAGTTCAAAATCTGTTACGACCACTGAACTGTAAGCCCAGAAGGGCAGGGATTTCTCCTTGTTCATTGCTGTGTCAGTGACTCCATCAGTTTATGGTCCAGGGAAGGTGCTGAGTTAATACTCATTGAAAGAATGAATGAAGGTTGTTATTCTGTTTAATAAGCCAGGAAATGCAGGATGAAAGAGAGTGAGAGGAGAGAGGGCAGGCAAAAGGGCTTGCTTATGAGAACAAAGGGAAGAAATAATAACCAAAGTGCTGTCCAAACCCAAGCCACTGAGGCAGAAGGTCGAAGAATAGCTGTCCTCATTTTGATTGAGGCCACCTTGAAGCAGTGTTTTCAATACTGAGTGGTGGAAAAAGTTACTGCTACTATCAGCATGCAGAGAGAACATTGAAAAAACAATTCAAGAGAGAAAATCCTGACATAATTTAGGTTTTCACCTATTTAATTTGAAGTGTTAACTGCTCACTCAGGAAAGTTGTTAAGCAATAATACTCTTACTAGCTCTAATAAAAGAGGAGATGTACCTGGTACTCCAAAAAGAGGTTCAAGCTGGAAAGACAGAAGATATTAAGGTTGTGGTTGAAGCCATGAAAAAGTAGAGAGACAGAAAGAATGTTAAGGACAAATTCCTAAAAAAGAGTCACTGCACGACCACATGTGGTGGCTCACACCTGTAATCCCAGCACTTTGGGAGGCTGAGGCAGGTGGATCACGAGGTCAGGAGTTCGAGACCAGCCTGGCCAAGATGGGGAAACTCCATCTCTACTAAAAATACAAAAGTTAGCAATGCATGGTGGCACACACCTGTAGTCCCAGCTACTTGGGAGGCTGAGGCAGGAGAATCGCTTGAACCCGGGAGGCAGAGGTTGCAGTGAGCCAAGATGGTGCCACTGCACTCCAGCCTAGGCGACAGAGCAGACTCCATCTCAAAATAAATAAATAAATAAAAAGAGTCACCACAGGAAGATAAAGAGAAGCCATTTTTCCTGATTTCTTGTCTTCAAAACTTGTTGGCTTGAATTGTAGAAAGGAGTAATACTCAGGGAGGTCTGTTGGACTGATCAGAATTATATGAGGAAACAGGAAAATCCTAACTTTGGCCACTCTCTGTCCCAGCAAAATGAACTACTGAAACATTGCGACTCACGTGCCTGAGAGTGTACATCTCTTCTTCGTTTTATGGCACTGATCTGCTTTAATCTTGGCCACTGAGAGTAAACAGGCCTCCGAGACATCACAGCCAGCCTCTGACAATACATTCCAGTAGTGAATGAGGTGCAGCCTTGTCCAGAAGCCTGAGCTTTGGATTTTTGATATAAAGTCTGTGATACTTGTGACATAACATATTAATAGAGATCATTTTAGTATTTCAGGTCTTAAAGGAAACTCTTCTATTTACCACATTTTAGTAACCTGTTCATAAACATCTTACCTTACCTTTTGGAGATAGCCAGATAAATATGAATCTTTCACTCTTCAGCAGTCAAAGCCAACTCTCCTCATTCGCCTAGGAAGCCCCCTCTTCTGGGAAGGCTCCCTGGATCTACCAGGCAGAGTGCCAGCCCCTCCCTCTTCTGTACTTGCCACGGTCCATTGCGTCATTGCTGTAGTGAAGCATTACCACAATGTACAGTAATTCTCTGGCTCCACATCTTCCCCCACTAGGTGAAAAGCACCTACAGGCTTAGAGTTGTATCTATTCATTTCTGCACCTTCTGGGCCTAGCAGACTGTGGGAGACAGGATGGGTCATAAATAGATGTTTGCTGAATTAATGAGAAGAAAGAGACGAGGAGGGGAAGAGAGGTGGGGGGAGGGAGTAAGAGGAAAGGGGAAGTAGTATAGGGAAAAGAAGGGAATGGAAGGGAAGCAAATAGGAGGGTCTAGCAGAGCTTGCCCAATCTTCTACGCTTTTCCAGCTCTCCTCCTTGTCCTCCTCTCTCTGGAATGCCACTTGACTTTGAGAGGAATCTACATGGAGTGAAGAGGAGAAATGAACACTCTGCAGAGCCAGACAGACCAACAGGGGTAACCCTGGAGATCCAGCAACCACAAAGTTGATGCCAGAGGATGGTTCCATCCGAATGAATGAATGGATGGATGAATGGATAAATGAATGAAGACATCTTGTTCAAGGGAACCATGGGTACCTAAACATAGCACTGGTAAAAGGGAAAGCTAAATCTGCCTAAATACAATGATATAAAAATGGCAAGGCTTACCTAGGGCTTGAGAGAAAACCGCGCAACTCCCCCAAGCATCCACTCATTTTCATATGCCATGGCAATTCCTGATACACTCTCCAGAAAGAGGTTTGTCATTGGAAGTATTTGATCAATACTTGGTGAAAATGTGTTTTCTTGTGATTCACTGGGCTCTGAAATGAACATGGACTGCTTTCTCTGATAGAAGTGATTACACCTATTTAAAAATCAATTGCAATTTAATGCCTATGACTTCAGTACATGAAAATACTATAGCAAAAATATGACAACCCTGTGGCTGTAATTAGATAAATAAAAGTCAAGGTAACTGGAAAAAATTGTATCTTATACATCAGTATGAATTTACCAAAGAATTAGTTCTAGTTATGTTCGCTGACCTAGAATTGGAGAAGTTTGTGAGCATGCTGGTTTTCCATGTTAAGTCTTTCCCTTCCCCCAAGGAAACATGTGTAACCTACTTTAAATATAAACTATGGTTACTGCTTACACAAGCACTTTTGAACATTTGAGGGTGGGCATTTTGGAGAAGTGAAGCCATTGCCTGAATCTCATATGACCCAAGGGGTAGCTGGCAAACATGGCAAAAATGATATTGGAGCCAGGATTACTGTATCTTCATTTGCAAAGAGAAATGGTGCCAACAGATCACACTACCCAGACATAAGCTTCTCAAAAACAAAAGGATTTGTTTAACTAAATCCTGGTGATCTCTAACCTTGAAAACTAAAATAGAAGTATTTTTAAATTTTCTACTTATCACTTTTCCTTGCAAGATAATGAAACACACAGCTAGGTGGCACACCACGCTCTTCATAAGAACTCTAACAAAAGGGAAACCCACTGTTTAAACAACGATTCTTCATTTCCGCTTACATGATTCTCAGATCACCCACCCATATGGAGAGACCCCGTGCTGTCTGGTCTAAAGTGTGAAGATACGACCAGACAGCAAGTACAGTGCCTAAAAGGCCCATGGAAGGAAAAAAAAAACCCTTCCCCACTGAGTGTGGTAAAACTATGTGTGGTTATAAATTGGGAAAGTGGGGTTGGAATGAGGGAGAAAAAGAACTGGGATAAATATTACCTGGGTTCAAGATTTGGAGAGTTAAAATATGTAAAATATGTAAAACATTTTCATAGAAAATGCAGTGTTTAATTTATTTTTTTATTTTTATTTTTTTGAGATGGAGTCTCACTCTGTCACCAGGCTAGAGTGCAGTGGCAGGATCTCCACTCCTGCAGCTTCCATCTCCTGAGTTCAAGTGATTTTCCTGCCTCAGTCTCCCAAGTAGCTGGGATTATGGGCACGTGCCACCACGGCCGGCTAATTTTTGCATTTTTAGTAGAGACAGGGTTTCACCATGTTAGCCAGGATGGTCTTGATGTCTTGACCTCATGATCTGCCCACCTCAGCCTCCCAAAGTGCTAGGATTACAGGCGTGAGCCACCATGCCCAGCCTAATTTAATTTTTTACAAAATAACCTCATGGGGAGTATATAGATATGCATCCCCATATGACAAACCTAAAATCAGAGAGACCAGGTGACTTACCCCTGGTCAGGACACGAGCAGTAACTGGAGAAGTAGCATTCCAACTTTCCCGTTTAATGGCACTGATCCTCCAGCTACACAAACGATGGCTGTGAGGAACGGTGTGACCTCAGCATCATCTTTGCATCCACAGTGCAGCACTCAATGATAGACTAAATGACCGATGTTTGTGTAGTCCTAGTGTAGTGGGCTAGATTATGCTGTACTGATAGGCAACCCTGAAATCTCAGTAGCTTAAAAGAGCAAAGGTTTAGTACGTCCATCACAGGTTGGGGACTGGGAACTCCAATCCAGGTCTCCCCGCTGTAGGACTGACAGTGCAGCCTCCATCTTGAATATTGCCAGTGGCCTCTTAGTCACAAGGCACCACCCAACAAGGGGGCCAGGAAGTGTTTTCCATGGTGGGAGGGGGAGGGTGGGCTAGAAATACTGGCATTGGGTTCAAATGGCCACCACTAGTGCTTATTGTAGTGTCTGATGCTGTACCTTACATGAGTTAGCTTTTTTTTTTGAGTCGGAGTCTTGCACTTTTGCCCGGGGCTGGACTGCAATGGCATGATCTCCACTCACTATAGCCTCCACCTCCTGGGTTCAAGCAATTCTCCTGCCTCAGCCTCCTGAGTAGCTGAGATTACAGGTGCCCGCCACCATGTCCAGCTATTTTTTTTTTTTTTAGTAGAGACGGGGTTTCACTATGTTGGCCAGGCTGGTCTCAAACTCCTGACCTCATGTTCTTCCTGCTTCAGCCTCCCAAAATGCTGGGACTACAGGCATGAGCCACCACGATGGTCATGAATTAGCATTTTTAATATCCTCAAGGCAAATACTGTTATCCCTATGTTGTAGGTGAAAAGCTGAGTCTTAGGGAGCTAAGTAAGCACCTGGCGTAAGGTCACACCAGTTCTACCCAACTCCAAAGCCACTGCTCTCCACAAGAAATCATTTCTAGTGAGATGCCATGGTGATTTCCAGAAGGAGGGAAGGTGGGTTCTGTTTGCCAAACAGCATGCAGGCCTGAGCATGAGATGAGGACAGGGACAGGGAGCAATGAGGCTGCTCCCGCTCCAAAGACCCTGGAGTTTCACACAGGTGGCTCACACCTTCTCTCCTGTGCTCAGCACTCCAGCTCCTGATTCCAGGCAGATACTGGAGGCTGAGGTTTAGTATCAACTCTCAAAACAATAGAGATAGAAGCTGCTAGAAACAGCAGACGCAAAAAATCAGCAGCCAGGTATACCTGCACATTCATTCAGCAAACATCTGTTCAGTGAAACTAGAATGGGTCTCAGGGAATTCAGACTTGCTTGAGGGTGCCTGATAAAACAGAATAATCTTTAGGCCCACAGAATTCAAGATTACCAGTTGATATGCATGGGCCACCTTGGAAAAGGCGGTGGGTAGGAGGCCACAGAAAAGATTCATGAGGAAAATGCAGAAGGAGTTGATAGTGGCTTACATTTCTTGAGACTTTACTATGGGGCAAGCACTATGCTAAGTGCTTTACAGAACTTACCTTATTGAATGTTCACAAGTAAGAACCGTATGAAGGTGGCACTGTATTTTATGAATGAGGGATCTGGGACACAAAGTGGTAAAATAAGGTGGCCAAGGTCATCACTAGCATGCGGGAAATCCAGGGCTCACCCTGAGTCTGGCATTGGGATCCCACTTTTAACTACTATACAATATAAACTCCTACTCAACAGAGGTGGAAAAAGTGGGCTCCATAGACTAGATTTTTTGGAATGCTTATGGGGTACAGCATTACAACAAGAAATGAAAGAGGCTCTTGGCCGGGCATGTTGGCTCACGCCTGTAATCTCAGCACCTTGGGAGGCTAAGGCGGGCAGATCACCTGAGGTCGGGAGTTCGTGAACAGCTTGACCAACATGGAGAAACCCTGTCTCTACTAAAAATACCAACAACAACAAAAAAATTAGCCGGGCTTAGTGGCACATGCGTGTAATCCCAGCTACTCGGGAGCCTGAGGCAGAAGAATCACTTGACCGAAAGGCAGAAGTTGTGGTGAGTCGAGATCGTGCCATTGTACTGGGCAACAAGAGTGAAACTCCATCTCAAAAAAAAAAAGAAAGAGGCTCTTTCCAGGAAGGGCTCCCTGAGAGTCTGAAAAGGGTAGGATTTGCTGGAGAAGGGCATGCACTGTGCTCAGATCTCCCAGGAGATGCCTGCCCCCTCTTCTGACGGAACTAGCACTACCCCAGCACCTCAAGGTCTGGCTGCTTTGAGACCCAAGGAGAGGGAGGGAACCCTGATAAGAAGTCTGGTTTTTCCATGATGAAAAACACTGGCAGGGACAGTTGTGAGGCACCTACATTGCTAAGCAGAAATCAGAAGAGACTCTCTGGTGACTGCAGCCAACAAACAGATGAGTGAGCAAAGGTGGCACTGACATGGACTCTCAGGAACACCTGAGGCAGGTGAGAACTTTCCAGGGGGCTGGCGGGAAATGACCTAGCCTAGTCCAAGAGTGTTCCGGTTGCATGAGAAATAAGTGAAATAATATATAAGTGCCTGGCACAGTGAAAGTGCTGAAAAAAAAATGTGACTGCCTTTGGTTTAATTATTGGTGATTACACTATCTTTTTCTTATCCTTGTGTATTGAACTATGTCCAGAATCAAGTTCAAGAAGATCCTGAACAATGTTATAAAAATATGTTGGGTATTTATCACATTTATTTAAAAATTGGCATCTGAACACTTCAAAGCTGTCAATGTGGATTGGTTTTGCTAATAATCACTGCTTGATGCTTACAATTAAATTTTGTAACTAAAAACAAAGGAGGCAATCATGATCAGTATTAACAAGACATAATGGCCCATAGGTAATAGAGGAGCATTTCTCAGCTTCGCAGCCCTTCTTTATCCTGTTCCTTCTCAGCCCCACTAACATGCATGCATATGAGTATGCACACACACGTGTGCAACATACAAAGTATATAAGATCAAACAATCCTCAGTTTTAGTAACAGAATAGAAAAGAGGCTGCTCCACCACAGCCTAGAGGTCAAAGGTTCTCTCTAGGTTAGCCAATTTATAGTAGGAGTAATTTAGGTAACAAATTGAATATAATGCTAGACAGGGCATTAATTTCCAAGGCAAGAGGCAGGCAGATGCATGTAGCTAAGAGAAACCAGCTTGCCTCAAAATGATTGATATGATGATATTTGGGCAAGAGTCAAGAAAGAGAGCCCTTTAAAACAGCAACAACAACAACAAAAGCCAACTTAGTGGATTCAAATACTATAGCTCTGGCTTTCGGATCTTTCTCATCCTTGTAGGATGGGCTTTCTTCTCCTGCCCAGGCCACGTGGAGGTGATTCTATTCACAACCTGATTCTGCAGGATGACAACTTTTTTTTCCCTCACAATAGTAAATACTGCCAGCAGTGCTTTATGTGTAGGTACACAGTGCAGCAAATGGGGCGCAACACACACCCAGAACTTTAACAGCCATGCCATGATGCTTTAGTCCCTGCACCACAAATGGTATTATTGCTCTCAGGGAAATAGAGAAATTGAGCGCATTGCAAATCATCACACGATAAGTGAACAGAAGCACGTACTAAATCTAAGAGCATCCTCGTTCCTAGACCCACGCTTTCCTCTACATCATATAACTTGAGACAGTGGGAATGATTACAGTGTAGGAGAGAAACAGCAGAAAGGATTTATCTTGTTAAAACGGAAAGTTAAAAGGAACATAGTAAAGTTAAAAGGAAATTTGCACGGAGCTTAGAATCTTCCCAGGGGCTATAATTTAAAGACTTCAAGTCCTTGGACCTGAAGCGCTCTAGGCAAGTAACTGACAAACAGTACTCTGCTCCTAGGTCAGGTGTCTGTGACTGCCAAAGTTTCCTGGGTGCATCCCTGCCGTCCTTTTCAGTAGGGGAGAAGAATTTGATTTCAGAATTGGAGAAGAGTTGGGAGGCTGAGGCGGACAGATCACCTGAGGTCAGGAGTTGGAGACCAACCTGGCTAACATGCTGAAACCCCGTCTCTACTTAAAAAAGTACAAAAGTTAGCTAGACGTGGTGACAGGTGCCTATAATCCCAGCTACTGGGGAGGCTGAGGCAGGAGGATCATTTGAACCCAGCAGACAGAGGTTGCAGTGAGCTGAGACTACACTCCAACGTGGGCAACAAGAGTGGAACTCAAAACAAAAACAAAAAGAAAGAATTGGAGCAGAGACTCCTAATTCCTACCCAGAACAGAATCCATTTACCTCTTCTTTGTTAGTGTCAGAACCCCACCTTGGTTTGGGGTAGCAATGCATCAAGTCAAAACCTCCATCCCCAGCTTCCCTCATATCTAGCTGTAGCCAGGTAATGAAGTTCTGAGTCAAAGACACTTAAGTGGAAATGTTGGTATGAAACTTCCAGAAAATGTCCTTAAAATAAAGCGGCAAGCCCTCCTTCCTCCCTTGCTCCTTCCTGATGGTTGGAGCTCCATCCGCACTAGGTGGATGTGAGAATGCACACAGTGGGGTGACTCAAGGACACAGAAGGAGCTGGGTCCCAGGTGACTCTGTGGAGCCAACAGAGCAGCTCAGGACTGCCTGCTTTCAGAAGTCTATTGTGGAGAGGACAAACCCAGCCACTGAAGTCAGGTCTTGGTTACTCATAATCAAGTATAAACCCTAACATATAACCATTATAAGCATTTGCATACATGTATATGGATTTGTTTCTATGTGAAAAATCCCAACTACAAGGCTTCCCTTGTAGGTGGCTTCTGCTTTTCCTTAACCAGCAGGTATTTCCACAGATTCAAGCCTTACTTACCAAGAAGCTTGTGCTGCACCGCACTTCGCAGGGACTGGTGCCAGAAGTACAGAAGGCCATTGCGCTTCTCCTGGACCCCCTGTTTGGTGGCGTAGCGGAAGGCAGCCCAGTGCAAGGTGGTCACTTTGTAATGATTCCTGTAGCCCAGCATGTCCAAAAGCTGGCATAGCTCATCCTCAGCCAGCCCGCAATGCGACAGGCACAGTAAGCACAGTGTGGCCACCCAGCCGTCCAGCCCTGTGCAGACAGAACAATGATGAGAACAGTAAGAGCTAACATGATCCAGGTAGCTTTCTAAATGTTTATATGATTCAACAACCTTCTTTTGCAATCATCCTATAGGAAATACTATGATAGCGCCTGTCAAATGAGGAAAATAGAGCACAGAGAAGTGAAGTAACTTACCCAAGTTCACACAGAAGTAAATGCAGAACTGGGATTTGAACCCAGATAGCCTGGCTCCAGAGCCCATACTGTCAACCGTTAAGTTATCATCCATAGTCACAACGAACACATCCACAGCTCTGGTTACACACTGGCAAGCGTGCCGATGACTACACCGAGCATTTCTGCCTAGCAGTCTTTAAGGTTTTCCAACACCAAATTTGCATTTACGGCTGTGAGCAGTTTTTCTGTACGATTGTTCTCCCCCAACACAGACACAGACACCACTTGAGCCAGCTCTTCATTACCCACCTGACCCTTAAGTTTTTCCACCATAGCTGGACCTCCTTCTGGCTTTATGATCAGCTGACTACAAAGAGATTCTTCAGACCATTCAGAGAAATGGTAACACACAGTCTACCACTCTGAGCATCTCCTATGCTAGGATTGGGGAGTGAGCCCAAACTATCTGCAATCTCGAAACAAAGGCAGAACTGTGCAACCCCAATCAGTCAAGCTTCCCTGAGGTTGGCCTCAGCTTTTCTTTTCTTTTTTAAACAGGGTCTTCATCTGTCACCCAGGCTGAAGTGCAGTGGCACAATTATGGCTCACTGAAACCTTGACCTCCTGGGCCCAGGCAGGCCTCCCACCTCAGCCTCCCTAGTAGTTGGGACTATAGGTGTATGCCATCGCACTCGACTAATTATTTTGTATATTTTGTAGAGACAGGATTTTGCCATGTTGCCCAGGCTGGTCTGGAACTCCTGGGCTCAAGTGGACCACCCACCTTGTCCTCCCAAAGTGCTGGAGTTAGAGATGTGAGCCACTGCACCCAGCTGGCCTCAGCTTAACTAGCTCTTCTGCACCTGTGGCTGAGCTCCCTGGGCCTCAGTGGGAGTGGTGGTTGGGCAGAGCCAGGGGTGGATGGAGCAGTCTTTGGTGAGGAGGAGACCTGGCCTTTCCTGCACAATCCTGGAGAAGGAGGGTAACACAGCCACAGGCCACTTTGCCTGAGTAATTCTAGGGACACAGAGAACTTGTTTCCACCTCCTTGGAGGTGCAGGAGGGCACAGTAAATTCAAAGTCAATTTTCTTTACAGAAATGCAAATTGTAGAGCAAACAATGGGGCAGGAAAATATGTTGTATCAATCAATGTGTCTTTTTTTTTTTGAGATGGAGTCCCACTCTGTCACCCAGGCTGGAGTGCAGTGGTTCGATGTGACTCACTACAACCTCTACCTTCCAAGTTAAAGTGATTCTCCTGCCTTGGCCTCCCCAGTAACTGGAATTACAGGCACATGCTACCACAGTCAGTTAATTTTTGTATTTTCAGTAGAGACAGGGTTTCGCCACGTTGCCCAGGCTCCTGACCTCACGTGATCAGCCCACCTCAGAATCCCAAAGTGCTGGAATTACAGGCATGAGCTACCGTGCCCAGCTGTGTCTTTCATTCCAAGTATTTTCTACTCCTCACTTCTCACCCCCACTTCCCCATTCCTGCTCCATTTTAAATTCACTGCCCTTAAGAGAAGACTGCTATAGCAGAGACAAAGAGAGAAAAACTCAAGTTTCAAAATAGACTTTTGAAGTTCATGGCAGAGACAATGACTTGAGGGAACAAATTTTGCTTATCAAAAGCTTGATTGTTGAATATCATAAAACACATTCCTGGAGCCAGGTGAGGTGGTAGCATACCTGTAAACCCAGCTTCTCAGGAGGCTGAGGCAGGAGGATCCCTTGAGTTCAAGGCCAGCCTGGACAATATAGTGAGACCCTGGCTTAAAAAAGATAAAACAAACTCCTGAATAACATATGGAATAAATTTTTTTATGACAAACTCAAGATAAGTTCAGGGGAATCTAAAGAGGACCTTTTTCCCCCATCAGGAGGAAAGAGAATTTGTGGAACTGAGAAAGGTATAGGAGAGACTCAGAAAAGAGAACGAGACTCAAGCAGAGCACAGAGGTTGGCTGAGGAGAGAGGACCCTCTGTTAGAATACAGCCTGCGTCAGCCGGGAGCCACAGAGATCCAGCAGCCTGAGAACAGATGGGCACACGGGCGTCCTAGAGGAAGCCAGAATTGCAGAGGAGTCACATCTGTGGATCATGGAGACCACGGCCACCCAGGCGGAAGACAGCAGGGACAGATGACAACCAAGGCCACCCAGCACCCAGGCCCTTGGATCTCAATTCAACCCAAAGATGTAGGAAGACCACAAGTCCTCGCCTGACTGAGAAAATCCTGAGCTCACTGAAAACAAACCATATGGATGGAATTAACCTGAATTGACTGGATGAGGTGTCTGCCATCAGCAGGCCTGTGGGCTCAGAAGAGAGATACATTGAGTTATAGAAATAAAAATGGTCCATTTCTCAGATTCTTCAAATATGTGACTGAAATTTATGTCTAAATTTATGGCTGTTCTCCTTACAACCAACACACAGACTCCTTTAGAGGTGCCAAATTTAGCAAATAAAATACAGGATGCTCGCTAAAATACACATTTTAAATAAACAATAAATTAATTTTTAGCATATGTCCTGTGTAATATTTGAGACATTCTTATACTGAGAATTGTTATTTATCTGTAATTCAAGTAAATGTTAGCCTAGGTATGTCCATGCAATATTTGAGACATACTTCTACTAAAGATTATTTGTTGTTTATTGAAATTCAGATTTCACTGGGTAGGCCAGGCATGGTGGCTCATGCCTGTAATTCCAGCATTTTGGGAGGCCAAAGCAGGGAGATCACCTGGAGTGAGGAGTACGAGACCACAGTGGCCAAACATGGTGAAACTGTGTCTCAACTAAAAATGCAAAAAAATGAGCCAGGCATGGTGGCAGGCACCTGTAATCCCAGCTACTTTAGGAGGCTGGGGCAGGAGAATCACTTGAACCCAGGAGTTGGAGGTTGCGGTGAGCCGAGATCGTGCCACTGCCCTCCAGCCTGGGTGACAGAGTGAGACTCCGTCTCGAAAAAAAAAAGAAAAATTTCATTGGGCATCCTGTGTTTCCTTTGACCACGCTATCCCTAGAACCCCCTTCCCTGGGCAGGAGTCCACACACATCTTTCTCCCTGTGGACTCCCACAAAGCTGTCAACAATGGCCAAGGCCTATCTTCTCCTGAAACCAGTGTCTGAACTTGCCCTTTTTGGTTTAAAAGTCCAACTGTAGTCTTCGATCCAGCGTTTGAGAACGAAATTCCCAGAGCTCCTGAACAGAGATGGCCTCCAAGTACTCCTCCATACACTGAAACTCATCCCACTAGATTCTACATTCTTTCAATTCATTGGCTAGGATTGTGAGTTTTAAGTGACTCAAGCCTGTTTTTTTCCTCAAAGCCTGTCTGCCCTGTTGGAAAGGGTCTGTGATGGGAATGGAGAGATGCTGCCTAAAGATGTTTAATTTTGTTTCTTCATCTCCTATGCTAATGAGTTCCACTGTCCTCACATCAGGGTGGGCACACAATGCCTTGTAGGACAGGCTGGAAGAGACAGTGCTCATGATAAATTTGTAGTAAGGGGAGAGGATACATGGCAGCCAGGAAAAATCTTTCGCCTGGTGGAGAAAATCAAAGACATTTGAAAACATTAAAGACTTTAAAATTACTTTGTTGATGGTTTTTCAACTGAGTAGGTACAATATAGGGAGTGAGTATAGAATAAGGGTTGGAGTGAAGGTTATTAATAGTAACTTGAACTGTAAGTATCATGGTGCTAAGAAAATATCAAGTCACACTCAATAGAACCGTATTTGACTCGTGTCAGTTATGAATTTGTGCAAATGTGAACTCTAAAAAGAGGCTTCTTGGAGCAAGTAATTTAATAAAATCACACACTTCTGAAGAATGGCCTACAGGAATAACCAGAATAAGCCTGAGGGTGCAATGGGAACTATTCTGTTGAAAAAGAGGATGTTATTTTATGATGAGTTGTCCCTTTGTGCAGCAATACTATCATGAATTAAATCATTTTCTTTTGGAACACAATAAAGACCTAATAAGATCAATCCTTTCTCGATTCCCTTAATAGCCTTTCCCACAATGCCTCTTTGCCTAATACCAACCATCACACACTCACTCTGAACCAGGCATTGTGCTGAATGTGTCTGTAGGTACTGACTGTATTAATTACGGTTTTCAATTTCTGCATCTTAGGATGATTTAGCATTCCTCAGGACCTTACAGACCCAGCCTTTCCCATTGCTAGCTAACTCCTGGGGATGGCGGACAGCCTGCCTAGAATCTGCCTTTCATGTGCATATCTAACTCACACATCAACCCCGCCCTCAATCAACCCAGGGCCAGGTACCAGACAACTAGAGGCAGCCTCTCTGTACAAAGCCCATCAGAATTATTCAAATTAAGCCTGGGCAACATAGAGAGAACTCATCTCTATAAAAACTTTTTTTTTAATTAGCTGGGCATTATGGCTCACACCTACAGCCTGCAGTCCCAACTACTTAGGAGGCTGAGGTGGGAGGATGGCCTGAACCCGGGAGGTCAAGGCTATGTTGCCAGTGATTGCTGGATTGCACTCCAGCCTGAGCAACAGAGCAAGATGCTGTCTCAAAAAGAAAATAATAACAATATTCAAATTAGCCAACCCTAAACTGTTTACCCTGCCTGCCTTGTCGTTCCTGCAGAAAACCCAATAAAGGCTCTGGCTTCAGTTTTCCCTTGCTCCTGTCCTCTGCCTCCTGACCACCCTGGTACTTCCCTTGCGCCCCTGCACAGTGTGTTCCCTTCTCTCAGGAAACATAAGTAATGACTTCATCTTTCAATGGTACTGGCCTCTTCATGTGGTCGCCCAACCATACCTCTGTAAATTAAATCCTGGGCATAATTTTAATACACAAACGCATTCCATCCTCATGGCAACCCTCTACAAAGGCAGCGAAACTCAAGCATAGAGGAGCTACATGCCTTATCTAATTCTTTCTGCTAGTTTAAGTGGCAGAGCTGGTTCAAACCAAGGGTCTGCTGCCAGAGGCAGGCTCCTAATCAGTGCCCTAAACTGCTTCAGGTAACTGCCTGGCCATCCATCCTCCTTCTAAAGAGCTCTGCCTCAGGCCCTTCTTCCAGAAGGCCATCCCTTCATGAGAGGCTCTCACAATGCTACATACCAATCTGTAGCAGCACACATCACAGTTGCAATTTTACATTTATTTGAGTGATACGACTTCATTAATGTCTGCCATTCCCCACTACAATGAAAGCACTATTTCTTTGCAGGGACTATGTCTGTCTGCCTTTGTTAATAGTGCTTTGCCTATAGTAAGTGATCATTTTATATATATATGTATGTTATCATTGTATATATATATATTTTATATATATATAAAATTTTTTTAGACAGACTCTTGCTCCGTCACCCAGGCTGGAGTGCAGTGGTGCCATCTCAGCTCACTGGGTTAAAGCAATTCTCCTGTCTCAGTTTCCCAAGTAGCTGAGATTACAGGTGTGTACCACCATGCTTGGCTAATTTTTTTTTTTTTTAGTAGAGATGGGCTTTCATCATGTTGGTTGGGCTGGTCTCAAACTCCTGACCTCAAGTGATCTGCCTGCCTTGGCCTCCTAAAGTGCTGGGATTACAGGCATGAACCACTGCGACCAGCATTATGATATTTTAAATTAAAAAGCAGGTTATGAAACAATGTGGTGTGTAACTTCTTTACATAAATATGTATATGTATATATAGATATCCATAGGAAAAGGGTATACAGCAGAAAAATAGTTACCAGTGGTGAGACAATGAGTGTATTTAATTTCCTATTTTCTACTTTTTTACCATGTTTTTTTAAGAAACAGATCTTATTCACATAATTGATTGATTAATATACTTTTAAGTTTTAAAGAAGCTGCTTCCCAAGGAAATGACTGGTACCAAGTATTAGTAGAGGTTCCATTGATCCAATATTATTTTAAACAGGAGAAAAACTGAAGATGACAACCCATGAATGCAATTTTGTATGTGCAAAACCAGTGAAGATGAGGTAGACCAAACTATACAACATAAGGAACAGTAAGAGTGATCAAAGCATAAAACAGGGGGCAGATATGTGCAGGGGGAGAGGGCCCAGTGGCTGGAACCAGGATGCCCATGTGTGAATTCTGAGTCTACCGCGTAACCATCTTGGGACCTTAGACAAGCCACCTACCATCTCCGTGCTCAGTTCCCCCTGCATAAACAGGGAAGACAAGCACAGTCTCTTCCTTAAATAGCTGTTGTGTGGATTAAATGCATTAATATTCTTAAAGTTCCTAAAACGGTATCTGGTCCGTTGTAAATACATTATAGAAGTATTTGTTCAATAAAATATAGAGCAGGGCTGGGTGCGGTGGCTCATACCTGTAACCCAGCACTTTGGGAGGCAAACTGGGAGGATCACTTGAGCCCAGGAGTTCAGGATCAGACTGGGCAATCGAGCAAAACCTCATTTCTACAGAAAGTTGAAAAACTTAGCCAGGCATGGTGGTGTGTGGCTGTAGTCAGGAGGCTGAGGCAAGAGGAGGGCTCGAGCCCAGGAGTTGGAGGTTACAGTGATCATCCCACTGCACTCCAGCCTGCGCAACACAGCAAGACTCTGTCTCTTAATTAATTAAAATAGAAAGCAGTAACTAAAAGCAGTGTTGGCTATAAGCAGAGATGTGCAGTGCAATGGAAAGGTGTTATATATAATACATCCTAAATAATGCAGTTTTTTCTTCGTATTTCTGTATTTTTTGTTTTATTTTTATAAAGTAGTATAAAATAGGGGTTATTTTAAAAAGACGTTCTGACCTGAAATCCCATAAATGCCAATCGGTTCTTCAATTCCATCTAGTACAAGTATACATGGCTTTAAACTGATGGAAGCAATGAACATTTCCATGAGAAGTGAAAAGACCAAGTCATCTGAGTCTTCATTAAGAATATCTGTTTTGAGCTGAGTACGTACAGCACAGAAATTTGTTCATATTAGGTGGAAATGATTCCGTCATTGCTAAAACATGTTTATGCGCTGGAGAAGCAGAACAGGTTGGGAAAAATGGCTGCTACTCACAGCTGTACAGCTAACACACATATGTATACATGTGATTACCATCCTCAAAATATTCAACCCAGAAAGGATAATAATGGTGTTTACCACCAGAAGTCTCCAGTACATTTTCAGGATTTGATATAAAAATATTTTTGTATGATACAAAACATTTACTCTCATCTTCCAGAATGCAAAAATAGGTCATGTTACAAAGAGTTGGATAGGAAGAGAAGTCCTGTGATCTGTGAGGTTTCTAACACTCCTGAACACTGGGTGCACACTGAGGGTCACAGCCACTGCCCTGGGCTCTTCCAGTAATGTCTCCTTGGCCCTAGCCCACCTTAAACTTAAAGAAACAATCCTAAACTCTACTCACCCTCTTGGACCCTAGACTTTGGATTCTGGAAAGTACATGTTCTTAGAAGAACTAAGCTGTGAATCCACAAAAGGCAAAGGAAGTCATTAGAGACGACTGAGTTCCAGACTGTGATAAAGTGACCTAGTAGCAGCAACCCCTAGTTGTAATCAACTACCTAATACCCTAAGACCTTTTACTGCAACTTCTGTCTTGCTTTCATTTTTCAAAAGCAATATTTTCCACAGAAATTTAAGCACATTGAGGTCTGGGAAATCGAGTCACATGTAGAAGCTTTAATGGATTAAGTCTTCTCAGATGCATTAAGATTTTGTTAGAGTCATTGAGAGCAATTATTTAGTAAATATTTAACAAATATTAGCAAATATTTATCAGTTGCCTATTATGTGACGGTTCCATGCTAGATGCCAAGAGGAGATAAAATGATGAATTCAACCACCTAAAGGAAGTGGAAATTTGTTCTGTACACAAATAGCCACATTTTAAGGCAGAAAACGAGTTTGAAGGCTACTAAATCTTGGCGTAGAATCATCACAATAAAGAAAAGCTCCGTGTGGAAGATTTTTTTTAAATTTATTTATTATACTTTAAGTTCTGGGGCATATGTGCAGAATGTGAAGGTTTGTTACAAAGGTATTCAGGTGCTGTGGTGGTTTGCTGCATCCATCACCCGGACATCATCTACATTAGGTATTTCTCCTAATGCTGTCCGTCCCCAACACCCCCACCCCCTGTTATCCCTCCCCAGCTCCCCACCCCTAAGAGTGCACAGGCAGAGATGATGAGAAGGGCATAGCATCAAGACAGCACAGCCAAAGGCAAAGAAGTTTCAATGAACATTTGAAAAACAGCACGTTGTTTAGAGCAGTGGTTCTCAACAGGAGGCGTTCCAGGGTTTTGAGACATCCCACAACACAGGGCAGTCATACCCAATGAAGCTTTGTCCCCTGGTCTACCTGACTTTCAGATATTTTGACAATCATGTAAGGGGGAGAAAAAAAGCTTTATAATCACCTAACCTAGAAACCAACTCCATTTTACATGTAAACACAAAGTATTTTTGGTATGGTTTTAAAACACACTGAATTTTCTAGAATGTAACACCACATAAATTGATGGAAAATTATACATTGTTTTCTCTAAAATGATACCAAGATTTATTCGCCATTCTGAAAATCACCACCCAATAGCAGTATTACCCATGATGTTTGGGTCTTCTTCTTCTTCTTTTTTTTTTTTTTGAGATGGCGTCTCACTCTGTCACCCAGGCTGGAGTGCAGTGACACGATCTGGGCTTACTGCAACCTCTGCCTCCCAGGTGCAAGCGATTCTCCTGCCTCAGCCTCTCAAGTAGCTCATACTACAGGCACACGCCATCATAACCAGCTAATTTTTGTGTTTTTAGTAGAGACAGGGTTTCACCATGTTGGCCAGGCTGGTCTCAAACTCCTGACCTCAGACAATCCTGCCTACCTCAGCTCCCAAAGTGTTGAGATTACAGACATGAGCCACCATGCCCAGCCAATGTTTGAGTATTGAATACAATACAACCACATCAACCTATATTTGAAGACTGAAACTTACTGCTTTCATGATGATTTTCTATACAGAGGCCCTGTGTCTTCAATTCAAGTCTGAGAATTTACATGTTCAAATACACATTGTCTCATAGTAAGTTACTTTCTCCATGTTCATCTTCATATAGTATAGTAGTGTTAACTTTTAAAGAGATTTTTATAATGCAAAATGATCATAAAATCAATAACTTGAAATTTTTTTACGAATGTGAAACATTAAGAAGGAGAAGACATCAGAAAAGATAAAGACTGAGCTTATGTCAAACAATGAAAAATTATTTTCATGGAAGGGAAGAGAAAGAAATTCAGCTTGATGCTTCATCCTTTGAGTTTTTATTTAAAAACCTTTAAAATTATGGACATCATTGAGATTTCAGAATTTAATGACAGAATTTTAGAGCAAAAGGGGTTCTTAGAAATCATCTAGCCTAGTCCAGACACTGCATTTTGTAGATGAGGAAACTGAGGCCCAGAGAGGTGAAGGGCATGTGAACACACAGGTCATCAGAGCTTTTAAAACACTGTTTTTTCTAATAATTTGTTTTCAAGCCATGTGTGGCCGCCGTTTCTTAGTGTAGATGGCTCACAAGCAGTCTCTGTGAGAGCCCACAGAAGCGTGGGTCCTCTGCCTCCTCCGCAAACTTGGCATAGAGTGTGAGTGACAAGATGAATGTGAATGAACCTCAGGAAACACATACCGCCTGACAATCACATAGCATTGAGCACTAGTATAATTAGCAAAAATTAATCCTAAGCCAAAAGAAATACTCATGGCTGATGCTTATAGCCTTATGCTTGTATTTGAAGGAAAGTATATATGTTGAGTGGTTTTAAAACCACATTTTTGGTGATCATGATTATTTTTTCTGAAAACGATGTTGACAATAAAGTCGGTGTTACTAGTATTGGAAAATGATTCTCAACATTTCTCCTTACTTTGGCAGTAGCAATCTGTCTCGACTAAATGACAATGGCCAGTTGCAGCATGCATTTATTTATTTATTTATTTATTTATTTATTGAGGCGGAGTTTCACTCTTGTTACCCGGGCTGGAGTGCAATGGCGCAATCTCGGCTCACTGCAACCTCCGCCTCCTGGGTTCAGGTAATTCTCCTGC